>JBCFYV010001296.1:0-44487 GCA_039000515.1 Timema cristinae | reverse complement strand
AAATAAAATTTTTTTGTTTTTGATAAATACTCAACTGATTCCTCAATTTTTTGGGAACACCTGATGTGAACATTTTTAGTAATCGTGGACTTCTTGCAGTTATGTTTTTTTTAATAAATTAAAAAAAGGACAATATCGCCTTTCGTGTTTCCGTACTACATTCACCGCTATTTGGGGGAAGGGGCTTATATTAGAAATATATAGGGTATTATAACTTTATTTAATTTTTTTAAATGAGTATTCCCTGGAATATTCTTTTTACTGTGTCCCAATCTGGGGGGAATAAAATTTTTAACCTAAATTTAGTGTGAAAAGCGTACAAACCCTTTTTAACATTTGTTAAAACTGTCATGCCACATGATAAAACACCCATACGCCCTAACGTTTTTTCTTATTTTTTTTGGCCCCACCACCTTCCCCCATTAACACCAATAGATATTTTTAAAAATTTCCCCATCTTAACCTTTTACTAACTTTTAAATTCAAGAGTGAATGTAATTGTTTCATGGAACTTAGTGACCCCAAAAGGGAAGGATTCATTTTAAACACTTAAATAAAATTTCTCAAATATGCTTTAATTTAATGATGAAAGCATGGACAGTAAAATTGTTTTTTTTTTAAACATTAAAATTTTAATAATTTTCTGTTTACGTAATACTGTACTGCCCCACCCCCCAGTACTTTTAAAAATAGTTTAAAGTTTTTAATCAACTACCCCAAGACTCGTGTTTTTCGTCAGGCATAGGCAAGGGGGCTGCGAAAATTAAACTCCCCAAGAAGACATATAGTATGCAGGTACCCCCTCGCGGTGTTCTGGGGGTAGCGCAAGGCATGCCTTTTTTTTATTCAAATAAAAACCCTCATTTTAATTAAAAAAAAAATTTAACCAATACCCCGTCGAAAAGGGGCATTCAACGTTATTTTATTTATTAAAAAATTATAATAATTCAATAGAAAAACATGACAAAATTTTATTTTTATTTCATGAAAAACTTTTTTTGATGCATACTCTTATTTTTATCTACATTTATCAACAATTAAAACCCGAATATTGTAATTTTTAAAAAAAAGTACCGATTTTGTCTACAAGTGTCATCTTTCAAAATTTTCGAGTATGAAATTTAAATGGTATATCATTTTTATTTTTTAAACTTCATGATAATGCGCATTTTTTGACGCGTTCAATTAATTCCATGTTAAAACAAAAAAAAAAGGTTAAAGATCCCCCACAAAAGGAAGAGGTTTCGAGTTCCTTTTCAAGGTTCAAGACAGACTTCCACAAATCTCCGAGTAAAAGGTGTAACCCCATTTTCGTTGGAATATTTCAGTGAAAAAGGTTTTCTCAAATTACCTACCGATACAAAAAATTTAATTTACTTGGATTTGGCCCCCCACAAAACATTTGGGGGGATTACAAAAGAGTCTAGCGCATTATTCTTTGGCCTTGCAAAAAAATTTTTATGTTTGAACCCAAGGCTGAAAGGTGAATTCCGGTTTAAAAGAATCCTTCTCATTCGATTGGATTTTTAAAACCCCCCACCCGGTAGCCACACTCAGCTTTGAAAGAGGGGGAAAACTTCCTCGTGGGGGGGAAGGATGACCAAACTGGATTATTTTTTTCTAAGTCAAAACCCCTTTTTCAAATAGCTTCGAATTTACCAAGTAGACGACATCGCGATGGATGAGGCATTCATGCATGAATATGTGAAATTTCATTTTTAATTTTGGTTTCCCCTTTTGTCATAAGTTGATAATAATTTTTCGCTTGGTGGAAATCCTTATAACTACTATGCTTAGAGAAATGATTTATTTTTAAAAAACGATTTTTTCGACCAACTTTGTTTTTTTAAAATTTAAAACGCCAACCCTTAATCCCCGGACTTTTTAGATGGTTTAGACGGACCAAGAAAAGAGTTTTTTGGCAATCTTTGTATTAAGCCACGTTTTTTAAAAAATTTAGAATAGCTTTAAATACTCGGGCCAATTCACCGGGGATAAGCCCTGCTTACCTTGAAAATCACAGACATCAATAAATAGCAAAAACAACGGCCCCCGTACTAAAAATATAACCCCTTTAGCGTGCTTATTCACAAATTTCTTTTTAAAAAAACGCCCCTCCAAAATAGTTAATAACAATAATTATAAAAAAAAACTTGGATAACGTTCCTATTTTCTGACACAAAAATAACAAAACCCCAAAATTTAAAAAAAACCCAAATAATAGAACATAAAATAATCTAAAAAACCTTTTAATTTAAATTTAATTTTTAAAACGGGCCCCCGAACCCTTTCCCGAAAAAACCAAATTAAGTAAATTCTCGAGGCAGCCCCCAAGGAACCCTTAATCCCCTTTTCACATGGGCTTTGGGGTTTTTGCCCTCCTTTAAATATTTAAATATTTCGGGGGGCAGGTATGGTGATCAGATTTAGAGGCTCGAGTGTAAGCCATTTGAGACGCCTTTCACTTACAGAAAAAGAAAAACAGTATGACGGGTCCTGTAAAACCCGAGGCCACTAAAAAAGCAAGTAAAAAATGGCAAAAACCCCCACTCCCCGCCTCACCCAAGGGGAGTGTTATCGTGTATCCCCAAGAAAAAGAAAAAACCCCTCCCGAACGAAGGGGTAAGAAAAAAATTGGAAACTCACAGGGACCAAAATTTTTAAAAAACATAAATATTAATATAAAAACATTTTTTAAAGGGTTTCCCCCATAACTATTTTTACTTTTGGTTGTACTTTATTTCAATGGAATAAAGGGAAATTCTTATAAATATCGAAGGAAATAAACAACGAATTTTGGTTGCGCACCCCCATATTTTTTTTTTGGGAAAACCCTTTCTACCCTGCTGATTCCCTCTATGCGTAGGCAAAAATTATATTTTATACAATCTATCTTGACCAGACAATCTTTGACCAGTCAACCGGGGGGAAGGGTGGGGAAGAAGGTTTTTATCCCCTCGTGACCCCCCCGGGGCGTAGTGGCTAAAGTGCTTGTGTGTTTTGCTCGGCTGAGACGGGAGATCGAGGTTTGAAACTCGGTCGGGTGAATGGGGGGGGTTTTTCCCCAAATGGTTTTCCACTCTACCCTCCACGCAAATGCGGGTTTCACTTCCCCCTAATTAAACCCTTTCCCCAAACCTAATCCTTTTGCGTAATTGTACTTAAAGGAAAAAACCCCAAAAGGGAAATAAAAACGCGGTGCAAATATAAAAATAAAATAAATATCCCCCCGTAAATTTATATTTCAAGTAATCGCTTTTTAAATTCCTTCCCCATGGAGGGGGCCCTTTTAATATCCCCCCAACGCCCGTGGGGGTATGAAGGAGGATCTTTTTTGTAATTGGTGTTGTTAAACACCGGGGCAAAATTTACCTTAACAGCTATTTTTTATCATGCCATATTTCTTGGCCCCCAAATTCTATTCAATTTGGGAAGGTCCCCCGGTTTTTGGGGGAAAGAAACTTTTTGTGAGAATTTCTTCTTTGTTTGGGTCCCACAATGTGGTTCCCCACCCCCCTAGGGGTTTTAAAGGGGGCTTGGACCCCTTTTGGGTTTTTTTTGCCCCATTTTTGATGGACACCCACTCTTTTAGTCGTTTTTTGCAGAGACTTACCTCGATGGGGTGATTATGTGAGGTTTTATAACCTAAATACCCAAATCCGTTCCACCAGCTCGGGCCTAGATCGTTTTAACAAGTTCCGCTTTGTAGAATCTGGATTACTTTCGTGTCAATTTTTGAGCATGCGGATGGTAGGGATAGTTTTCGGAATCTTGAAAACTATTCAACCTTTATGATTAAAAATTATTTAGCAAAAAAATTATACAAAACATATTCCCTTAAAGTCTAGCAGTTTGCTTTTACCTCTTCTGTGGAGGTCGAAAATTATTAGGTTCATGTCTGTTTGGGTCTGCAACACTGCGGGTTAGCAAACGAGCTTGTGGGTTTTAAAGGTCGATGGAGTGTCAATAGGTAAAGGGAAGTTTTAACCTGTATTTTTACTTTATTAGATAAAATGACACCATCCCCGTCCCAGATGGGAAACACAGCTCCCGGGCTTCTGTATCCATTTTTAAATCAGCCCTTTGCCCTATATTACCCAGGTTCCCCCTCACATTGAGACTTGTAATAAACAAATGCCGTAGTACAAGACTGGGTTTAATTTTTTTGTTATCGGCTTTCGATATGTTTGGGATTCCTTACGAAAAGTTCCAACCTTTTTAAATCATAATTGGGAAAATAGCTAACCTACATAATTCGTTACCAAGTTCCCAGGATTATAATTTCCCCACAATGAAAAATCCCAGGGGAATAGTTTTCAGTTCGCAGTTTGCTTTTGGGTTTTGCTAATGAAATTCTTCTTTCTGTTTTTTTTGCGCATTCAACCAAAAATGATTAAGAAATGCGATGGAGACAAAATAGTTTTCTTTTCCCCCTCTTTTCCATGATTTGGGAAGAGTAAAAAATTTTAAGCATAAATTGTTTTTTTAAGAGGTCTTTGAATTTGAATCAAGCTGGGGGATAAAGGTATCCATCTTCTCCAGGGGAGAACAAAAGGGGGTTACTGAAGAGCGTCATAAGCACGGAGTTTGCTGATCCGCACTAATCTAGTGCCCCTGTGTGAAAACAAAGCCCCGCTTTTCAAACCCTCTCCCAAAATCAGCAAAGCCACCTCACGCGTTGTAGGGCGTTATATTACCCCTATGTTCGCTGAAGGTTTTTCAGTCCGGATGAATCACAATTTTTAAATTCTTGCCCTTTGGGGCACTCTTCCCATTTCTGTTTTAAAATTGATGAAAGGGTTTTGTGACACCACAGCTTTTGAAGCTGTCCAATAGCAGGCTTCACAACAGGGAAATATTGGAAACCCAATTTCGCTTTTTTCATCATGCCCAAAAAAATATATTTGTAAAAATGAGGGGTTTTGTGTATAAAGGGAACAAACTTCCTATCCTGTAGTAATCTTGCCCCTGAACCCCTTTAAAGTTTGCTACAATTTTCCCCGTGTACCTCCTTAGCTCCCAAAGACGCATTTTAAAACATCCATTATACAAAAAATTAAATTGATGTGTCCTATATTGTTCTTTTTGCCTAACTGTTAATTTTGTTAAATAATTAGTTAGGGAATAAATTTTTACATTTAAGGCGCTTTCAATGAGCCTGGTATTGAGATTACAAAATATTGTATACTTTTCCTTTCTTTGGACTATTAATTTAAATTAATTGTTGTTTATATCTATTGAATATCTAATAAACAACTCTTGTTAATTTTTCTACTTACTCTTTTACATATTCAGCCATAGGTATAATATGCTAGCTAAATTGTTTTCGATAATCAAATTAGGGGCATATTTATATTCTTGTTTATAGTTATATATTGTTGAGTTTATCGTGGGGACGGCCCCGCAATTGTTCCTAACTAATTGAGTGTGCGGGGTATTAATTTTTTTCGCACAGTTTTTTCGATATTCATCACTCACTCAGCACACTCTTTCTTTTTGTTGACTAATATATTTTTGTATTTGAGCCCTTTAGATTAGGCGTTAGGATTAGAAATAGGGTTCAGGTTTGCTTCGTAAAAAAGCTTGATATAATTTGAAACGCCCCGCCTAAGCTTTCTTTCCCTGGGACTGAGGGGTTCCTTGCTGTACTACTCTTTTCTGGAGTACAAATTCTTCAATCCTTTCTGTGCTTTTTCATCGCATTAAACGTACACTTCCACATTTCTACGACCGTGTAGTCAGCTTCTTAAACTTTTCCATGCAAGCCATGGTCACTTCATAGCGTGTCTCCTGGTCTCGTGGTTCCCGCTTTTTAATAGGATGATCCTATGGGATAACAGAGAGAGAATCCGTGCCAAAACAGCCCCAGAATGGAAGACGGGGGGTATCTACAGCTTTAACAACGTCGTCTACATTTGCCTTACTACATATTCCTCACGGCCGTTACCCTCATGAATGATATAGACATGGCGTCGATGAACCTCCCAGTAGGCCATTGTACGGCGACGTGCGACTGTTGGTCTGCACACCGGTAACCACCGTTAAGGATGATACCGACGGTATTCTCCTTAAAATGACTTCGGTGTAAACCAACATGGCTGCTCCAGCGATCGTACACACCTTTCTGAAAGGATCCACCTTTGCTTTTTCCATAAGCATGTCCTTAGCTCCAGGCAGGGCCCTTTCCCTAGGATCTTATATATTTCACGCATTACAGTTCCAATTCGCGGTTAAAATCAAATACATAATTTTTCTTAGACCAGCGCGTCATACCACTTCTCAAAGTGCTCCTTTCCTCAACCCACATCTCATTGATGCCGTAGTCCCCCCCCCTATACCCCGCGTTTTATTTTTTTTGAAAAAATGAGGAAATGTCCTTTGGGCCAAAGACTCGTCCAAGCTGAATGCCTTGGGCATCTTGGACAACGACATTGCGATAAAGTTCAGCGAGTCAATAAAGTGGAGCGGGCCGTAACGCATGAACGTGATTTTCCCACCGTTCATTATGAACTCTGCTGTTCTTTTTTTTAACCTCCATCATATATTTTAAAATAAAATTCCCCCTCATAGCCCTTCTCATTATGGCCTAGGAGGGTGATATCCTTAAATTTTCTTGCTTTTAATAGAAAATTGGGGCATTTTAGTATCACACTTGAATATGCAGTCCTATCGCCACCGCATTCGGCGCAATGATGGTCATTTACATTTATATGAATGCAGGCCTTGCAACACGTCTGTACGACACAGAGGTTAGGCCTTGTGCAAGTACGTGTTGACCGCACCTTGAAGAAGCGCTTCTGGTCTGCATTCAAAATCAAAAGAATACAAACATTAAATTGCTCTTTTCCAGTGTCGGCTTAGATGGGGCTTTCTCATATAGCAGAAATGGCCATAGGTACTATGAGTTTCGCATACTCTACAAAAAGTCTCAAAACACCTTTTTGAATAATTGTATCTTTCCCAATTGAAAAATTGCCCTCAGACCTCACAAACCTTTTTACCATCACAGACCGACATATAAAACCCTTTGCAAAAACCAAGGCGTTTATGGTATTAAAACATGTCTGGCTTGTGAACCAATGCCCACAGCCCTTACAGGTCACAGTTTGACCACCACTGCAGACTGTTTTAGCGTAGCACTTTTTGCACGCGTACTCTCATTTGTGCTCATTCTTACTACTGAACGGCACACGTACTACGTGGCAAAAGGACGAGCACATAAATGTGCTGCCAAGGATGTTATACGTCCAAAATGGTTTTGCTTATCGTCGTGAAAATACAAATCAAGTTAGCCCTTAAAGGAATGTTCGGGAGGAGTAGGCCCTCACCATAGGATATGCCTCCCCCGACGTTCCCTCAACATTTTGATTTTGTATTCGGAGGGGTTTATGTTTGAAATGGTTTCAGTTAGTGATTCCACCACCCCACCTTCAAAAGATTCACACGGGTATCCCAGCATAAATCTTCTGCTTTGAACGTTTTTGGGAATATGACGACCAATTTTGATTTGTTTAACGTTGTTCCACATCCATGCATCCTGGTTCTCTTTAAACGTCACACACAGCCTTGGCGAAAAACCAAGCATGGTCAAGGCAACGTTTGTCCCCCAATTTTGAAATCGTAATGATTCCTTGGTTGTTACGGCTGTGTGTGCTAGCGGGAGAAATTTTATCACATTTATTGCTACCACTCTCACGAGGCCCCTTTAAAAATGGCTGAGTTTTAATTGAGTTAACATACAGGGGTGCAATACTTAAGAACAAATTATTACTCTGCTTTAAACATGACTTACTTTATCGATCACGGAGCTTAACTGATCCCCCGCCTAAATTTGGACGTAAACAGGATTCAACGTCGAGTCGGTGCTATTAAACAGTAAGCCGACTCGATCATCGGCGCGACACCATGGTGCTGCAGCCGATTGACCAAAACGGTAATTTACTCTTTTGAGCCAGCTTAATGAGTCACGACCACTTGTTGGAGTAACAAGATATACGGTAACTTCTCTACCAGTATAAAAGAAATGCCTCAATTGTTTTATTCTTTCCTCTATGATTC
This sequence comes from Timema cristinae, assembly GCA_039000515.1. NCBI lineage: Eukaryota > Metazoa > Arthropoda > Insecta > Phasmatodea > Timematidae > Timema > Timema cristinae. The sequence continues at coordinate 36,429 of JBCFYV010001296.1, read as the reverse complement.
GAAGTGTGATACCATTTGCAATGCCCACCAACCTGATTTACCGGGCCACTAATTCCCGTCTGTTGTGCTGATGACGGCCCCGCCACCACCAAAATCCATGCCCTTTAAGGGGAGCTATATTTCCACCTGCCTCGCCCCCCACACCAGGGGCTTGTGGAAATCCACCACTACTACCTGGAGACGGCAAATCTCCCACCGGGTGAATGGGGTCTGTGGATGTTTGGGGGCGCAACTAAATCTTTCACACGGCTTGGAAGCAGGTAGAGGGAGCCGACATTTTTGGCATTGCCAAATTATGGGGTGATGCCTCCACTCCTGGAGTGGTAAAGCTCCCACCAGCTGAATGGGTGCTGTGCTGTTGGGGGCAGGCCCGAAGTTCTCTGTTGGCTTAGAAACCCGGGATCTCTATTATTTATAGAGCTAAAACACAGAAGTTTGAAATTTAAACACAAGTAAAACTAACTACAAAGTAAGGGTTTGAAACAAAATTTTTCTAAACAAATTTAAACCAGAAATTCATTCTTTGCACTTTTAAATTAAACATATTAACAATAAGTAGCGAAATAATTCCTGAAATATAATGACCATTATATTTATAGTTTTGTCTCCAGTGGACAATATCATATCATAATATTAAACAGGATCACTAAGTTGCTCTAACTAAACAATTCAATAGACATTTTTTTATTTCACAAAATATTGGCGACATATTTATTTTAATGTTGGTTCTATTTGAAAAGTGTTTTCACCTATTAATTTTATATTATAGAGGTTTCCCAAGCAATCTGCTCATTATATGCTCTTTCACGTAAAATATTAATAATATATTATACATAAATTTTTTTTAATTATTATTTTATCGTAAAATAATAATCTCACCTAAAGATGCATCATTCGCATCCAGAGCTGAAAAAATGTCCATGATAGGATCGTGTGGCACTAGGGGTGTTGTGGTGGAGGTGATACCACCGCAGACCCTATGTTGAGGAGAAAGCATACAAATGTACCATGCATCTGAAACAAACATAACTGTGTATTAGAGTTTTTAACGTAATTAATATCCATGAATAATCATACAAAAAAAGCCTATTAAACTGCATAGTCATTTTCACAATTTTAAGCTAACGTCCTTCTGGGGCTCGAATCCGGGGCATTTAGATCAACATAAAATAATATTGCAATAAGGAAAAAAACCTTTAATCAAAACAATATTTTCGAGCTGCCAAACCGATGCCATCATCAGGAAAACCCATTACCCCATAGAAATTGTTAGGGGGAGGTAAAACCCAACAGTCTATCAGAGATTGAGGGGCGTAGTCACGTGACCAGATCTAGCCAATCAGCGTCGAGTATTAGGGCCACCCACACTACTTACGCTTACATATCTAATGCCGGGGCGCTAAAGGAAATGAAAAAATTGTTACAGATCCCCACACAACTGTTAAAGACATAATTGACGAAGCTTTTTGACAAATGAGCGTCCAACATTTGTGATATAGCAATGGGGATACATCTTACTCCCTTTACATCTTATTATCACTGTTTACATATGTAATTTTTCTTGGCACATCATAGTAATAAACAAATTAATAAAACTACGTTGAAATGCCCCTATAACTCAAACTTATAGTAAAACCGGTACTAAAAAAACACAACTAATTTGAAGATTAAAATTTAAACAGTAATAAAGCTCCCAGACATTTGGTTAAGAATTATCTAATTTTATTTAAATATACAGAATAATCTCGCTTTTAAGTTCTATTTACAGACGTTGTCCTGCCAGAACTTTGGCTTTTCGTTTGGGTCGCATAATTGAATTTGATGATAAAACAAATATTATGTGATCATCACAATAATAAATTCACAATGAATTCCAATTAGTCAGTTACACAAATATGAAGGTGGTTCGGAAAATAACCGCCGTTCTAGCGAAGCGGTAGTAGTTGTCCGCTGATCGCCGCCATTGTCACATCTGCATGTTTTCTGATTCAGTAACACCATCTGTGACAGTATGAACCTTGCGCATTCGCTTGGTGTAACCTCAAAAGATGAGCGCTGCAATAAAAAAAATCACGTGAAATGCTAAGTGCGTGCTGTAATAAGATTTCTTTCGGCATGAAAGTTTCAGCAGCAGACATTCATCTTCAATTGTGTACTGTATACGGTCCAAACATTATGAGTTAAGGTGTTGTGCAGCAATGGTCCGATTTTTTAAAAGTGGTAGAACAAACATTCATGATGAAGAGAGGAGTGGTAGGTCTTTCTGTTGTAATGATCTTGTCAAGAAAATTGACGAAAAAGTTCGTGAAAATCGAAGATTCACCATCTATGAACTTATGAACAATTCCCGCAAATTTCTCCTACGGTTTTATACGAGTTTGTCACCGATAAATTAGGTTACCGAAAGTTGTGTGCTCGGTGGGTACCAAAATTGCTTACAAAGGTCCACAAAACCAAAAGAATGGGCTCTACCTTAACTTCTTTCTCGCTACGACGGGGAAGAAGAAGTTTTTGAAGACAATTGTGACTGGTGACGAAACTTGGGTGGCGTACGAAAACTTTGTCATCAAGGAATGTTATGGCTATGGTTTTTTTGGGAGGGCCGAAGGAGTTGGAATGGGGTACGACGATCACTTCATATGTCTACTGTAAAACTTTGAAGAAACTTAAGCGAGCCATTCAAAACAAACGTCGCGGTATGCTGACACCCGGTGTTTTGTTTTTGCATGACAACGCTCGTCCTCACAGTGCTCGAAAATCTCAAGAGCTTTTAAAGCAAACCAAATGGGACGTTTTTGATCATCCCCCTTACAGCCCCGACTTAGCGCCAAGTGATTTCATCTCTTCACTCATATGAAGAAATGGCTTGCGTCGCAGCATTTCGATGACGACGACGAACTTCAAAATGCCGTGGAAGATTGGCTACGTGCCCAGGCAGCTGAATTTTATGAAGAAGGAATTTGTAAATTAGTGAAACGCTATGACAAATGCTTAAATTTAAATGGTGACTATGTTGAAAATAGTAAAAAGCTGTAGTTTTAAGATGTATATAATAAAATATTTTTTCTATGCAAGTTTTTTATTTACAGCCAAACGGAGGTTACTTTCCGACTGCCCTCGTAGTACAAATTCAGGGTTTGTCAAAACAACATACAAATGTCAAATTACTTTTTAATTTTTTTTTATTTTCATAGTGAAAAATATATACTGTTTTGGGCCTAGAACCTTTGTGGGCTTAGGGAGAACAACTTACCTATATACGTACCATCGAAATAGTATGTACTTTTGAATACTATTTGGATGATACGTACAATCAGCTGCATAGAAACCTCACCCCCTCTTATACCTAAGGTTGTAACTTTATAAATAACGCTCCGACAAAATCAATATATTTGTTTTGTTTTTATCTTAATGCGAGTTGATGAACACTGTTTTTCGTCAATCCCTGAGGTGCATAAATGAACAAACTTGATGGTTTTGCCAACGCGAGAAAACGCAACATATAATTGGCCATGTCAGAATCACTGATTTTCTAGATTCAACCCACAAATGGACATCTTTTGGCCTTGTGACTTATTAATAATTATTGCGAATTCCAAGCGAATTGGAAATTGCTGGTATCTGAATGGAATGGGCAAGTGGTGAAGGGAAACATTGGGATCCGTGGCATAAAACGCCATCCTAAGGGAATGGGTTAAAGTGTAGAACAGAGCAGAATGGCCTTACTCGCCGATTAAAGTCGATTATGATATTATTGATTTCCTATTCGAGTACTAATGGGGCTTCAAGGACCAAAGCAGAATGTGGACCCTTTACTGTTGACGCAGATTTAGTAGACTCATACAATTATATTGTTGAGCCTTCCAATCTGTCCGTAATCTTGCAGCAGTTGGCTACCATGGCATTCTCAGATTTGTATGCCCCAAATTCCTGACACTGGAAAACAATGGCCTGAGATTGTGGGGACGACACGTTGGACTGGCATAAGGCACGTGGAAACCTTGCTTGGACCTCCTTTGAAAGGGTGGGCATCACAAAAGGTAGGATATACGTTATGCCGCTTTTCCCTCTTATCCGTTAACATTTTTGGTGCCAGTAAGCGGTAAACTTCGGTGACATGCTGAGGGAAAAAGCTCCTCACAGATCTCTTTCAATGCCTAACGCATTTCGAAGTCATAAGGGCAAGTGACTACTCCCTCAGCAAATTATTGAGAAGATCTTGGTATGAGTCCACCTTACCCGCGTTTTATGAGCGTTATTAGCTCAACGTTATTTCAGAGATTGCTCATATGTTGAACCAGCTGAATGTCAAATAACAGTCTTGTACCATTAATGGTGCCAGTATTTATCTCAGGTTTTGCTATCAAGTCATCTTAGCTTTGCTGCACTATTTATAACTCTTTCAAGTATAAATGGTCTGACAGCTTTAGTTCTCAGCCGTCCTTGTACTTGAGGAAATCACCAGTGATTCGGTGAGCTTCACACATTTCCGACTTACATTCAAATGAGGCTAGATCGCCGTTTCAGCCTCTTGTCATTATTAACGACGTGCCTTAATAGGGGGGTAGGGGGGGTCAGGGCTAGTGAGATGACGCGCAGGTGAATTCTGCAGTACGGTACGCACCGGACATTTGTAAGTTGGCATCCCCAGGTTGATGGTAAGGTTGGCCATGCCATTTGGAGACAAACTGGCACAGTAATCAATCAGTATTAGAAGACCAGGGTTATAACCCGTTGTAGATAGGGGAAGATTTTTATAATTGGGTGGGGTAACTAGACAACTTAAAGACGCATTTTTTAACTGCTCGAAGACGAGAGAAGATCTAGGAAACTATACAATAGCAACTTTCGCATGGGTAGTCACCAGGAAGAGAGGTCATCGGGCAGAAGTGACAATTTTGTGTCGCGGAACGCTTGCATGAACGCTACCAATCTTTTCTCAATAGCAGTATCTGGTTATTGTCTTTCTAAAGCCCTTTCTACTAACGTATTACAGACAGGCGCACTTCATGGTGGAGCTCAGGTGCAGTGTATTCCAATAATGGGTCGGCGAGTTAAGGCGCGTGTAATATTGCCTAAGGTCGTCAATAGCTGAGGTCCTAAAATTCTGTAGCAGGACTGAATGGTAGGGTAGGTGAAAGAAAAAGTAAGGAAAGAAAAGTTATGGGGGGGGAGGGAGAGTAAGGAAGAAAGTAAAAGACAACGAAAATCGAAGATATAGGCTACCGTGTCCCGCATGAGGTATGTCCTTGTACAGAAGCTTCGCCCTTCTAACCCATGCTCTACACAGGCGAGGGGGTTTACTAGCGGGACTATTTTTAAGCACGCATCCTGGGCGGTGGTAGAATGTCCTCTTGTTTCAGTGTGAAAAGTATAAGCTATTTTTCTTCTTCTTATACTACCACATGGGTAATGTGTGGAAATGTAAAGACAAGGAAACCAAGTTATGTGGAATTTTAGACAGTTAAATATTTATTGAAATATATAATGTGACAATCAAGTTTATTTTTGTTTTATGTGACTCTAGTAAACCATTGCGCTCATCAGGATGATCTCAGGCAATCATTGTTTCCGCTTTTGATTTTGACTGCATGTTTTTCTTAGCACTAATGGAAACAAAGGTTTTAAAATCAATATAAATAAGGAATACTTATTTATTTAGGTAGTATCAATATTTTATGAAGAAAAAAGTTGTATTAGATAAAAAAAAACTTGACTTTATTATTTTGATACATAGACATGTATTTGAGCCATTCAATAAACGCCAATCGTGAGACATTTAATAGGTAGTAGATTGGTAAGCCATTAGATCATTTTAGAATTTTGTTATAAAAACATCCCACTCTACCAATCCCCATTCAAAAATTTAAAATACAATTAATTAGGTGATTTGGAGCAATCCACTACATTCCCTGTTGAATATTTTTTCTTGTCCTCCCTAAAAGTTGGCTTTCTATTAGATATATAACCCGCTCCCGCCTATTTTCCCGAAGTCGGCCAAGTTGCATATGGGAAATTATCGGACTTATTGTTATTTAGATTAGTACACTTATCTTCAGTCAAAGATTAAGTTTTATAACGTAAACCGCCTGGGAATAAGTTGTTTATATTAAGTTTTGAAATCTGAATTCCCCTCTTTTCCTCTTCTCACAAATTTTTTCAACTCTGACTTGAATTTCAATTTTAGTATACCTAATAAATTATTCATAATTCACTGTCTAACTGCATTCCAACACATAATGGTTTTTCGGTATGGATCCTTCCATCTACTTTGCCAAAATATTCAGACTCTTAAGGAAGTTTATAAATAAATTAAACTATCCATGGGCCAATGAAGGGAGCACTACTTATTTTTTATATAGAAAATGATTACTACTAGATCAAGAAGCAATAGCTAAGGAATGCTTAATACTATCTAGACTTGGGTAGATGATTCTGACCAGAGTATGATACTGGCCGAGACTACATTACTGTCATCACTTGTGGGGTAAAGAGTTTAAGTCTTAACAAGTAAAGTTCAGTAGTTTCACGTTAATGGGCGAGATGGAACTTTTTCTAACAATTCAGATCAGGGTTTAGGATTGTTATTACGAATCTTATTGACGATATACAGTGGAACCTGGTGTATTCTATACTGTAGAACGGGCAGGAATAAAATTTATATGTTTCCTAAAAGAAATTTCCTTTTTCAACACCCCTTTACTACGCTACATTTTCGACGCTTATATAGTTTATAATTTATTAGGACAATGTGGCATGGGACAGTGACTTCAACAATACTAATAATACATGTACATGTATGTACTAAACAAAATACAGCTCGACTAGCGCTACACAAATATATCGCTAGGCGACCCAAATCAATACGAACAGCGCACAGTCAACCTACGCGCGTCTAGAGGTTCGAGGGGGCCTTACTAACGAAGTAGATGGGGGGGGGGGGGGGGGGGGGGGGGGGGGGGGGCAGAACTGTACGTTATAAAGCAAATATATATGGGTGAGGCTGTGAGGGAGGGTCGTGCATAAAGTGTACTGACCCATTCGCAAGTTCCGTCTCTTTTCGCAAAAATAGATAGCAAAACATGGGCGTGCATACTAAAAAGTAGGAAAGACGACATGACTGCACAGTACATTACAACTTACCAGGCAAATGTTCGGAACTAACAAAAAGCCAAATTTCGGATACCATCCACGATTTTTTAACATTGTTTTAATACAAATATATAACGGGGAACAGGGCGAAAAATTCGAATTATAAGACGATTTCAGATTAGCGGATAGTTATATTAGTCAGGTTCCACTGGTAGCTATAAAAAAAAAAGGCCTCAGCAGATTATTCTTACCTTCCATGGAATTGGCTATTTGCCAATTGAAAATGGCTGCTAGTCGTATTCCAGAATAATAGAGCAACAGCGAAACATTGTTGATAGGGCATGTAATTCCACATAAAAGTCGACAAACTGAAAACAAAAGACAAAATATCAAATGTTTAATATAACCAACCGTAACATCCGTAAGGCATCTAGTATAAGTATTTCATGTTGTTATTTTATTAAAATTGGCGCCTGTAGCTTTGAATGATCGATGAAAACTATAATTGGGGAGTTGAACCAAATCGACAATTAATGGGCAAATGGTGCTTATTTATCGTGGATATCTTGGGAATCTAATAATTGTATTGTTTTATATACTTATGTATATTTAGTGGGTGGTACACAAAATAATATACTTGAGGACGGCTAATTTAAAAAGCGCCAGAAGGTGCAAACGCAAATAACCAACGTCTTTTGATCGCTAAACTTTTATTCTAACACGTATATACTTGCCCTTCGAGTGGCCCTACATTTTACACTTAAGGTGGTAGGAAGGAGAAGTTAAGAATTTTAAGATGAGAATAGAACCTGCATTGGGCGGAGAGGAGAAAAAAACAACGACTGTAAAAATCCCCCTACGTACACCGTAATGGAATCGAAGCCCAGAATCTCAACGGCAAAGACAGTCCAGTAGTCCGTTGGGATCAAAGGACATTGGTTCACTCAGAAGCACAGATATAATATGATTGTTATGCATTCAGAGCATGCTTAGTTATATACATGAGATGAGGAAATAAAAACGAGATTTATAGACATGTAATCAAACATTTGTATTAGAGAAAAACACTTTTGTACACCTCCATCTAGGTATTCTAAGCACCTGATCCATCCATCAACAACAACCAAAATCGTTACGTTGACATTTAGTACATTTAAAAACGATTCTGGTAAAATAGAACAGTTAACTTATTTAACTATAAAATTATATTTTTAACAAATTTCGCTTAGATTTTTTACTATAAAAGAATAACCACACGTCGAATCAATGATCTTCTTCATAACAATACGTCAGAAGGTGAATGCTTTAACTGAAGTGAAATCGGCCTAGGCAGTAGCGATTTGCTGTATCGACCCGGTCGACGCCGAGGATGCGTCAAATGTTTGTTAAGTCTTAATTTACGGAACACGAAACTTGACATCCAAATCTGGCTGCTTAGGACCACCATTAGTTTCAGATACAGGGGCCCACATTATTAAGATTGGATAAGCAGTTTTATTTCTATTTTACTAAACATAAAGATGAACAAGTAACTATTGTATGTAGTAGGTTAAAATTAGTGAGCACCAATGACAACCAATTTAAGATTAAAATTCTAAAACACACAAAGCAAATAAGATTTTAGAAATTACTGGCAAGTAACAATAATAATAATAATATGATAAATAATTACTGAATTAGATAAATATAGTGGGAGGTATTTAAGGATAGCTACTAATGTATGAAATTATAGTAGCAAGTGGTGTCAGAGTGTTATTGTTTATATTTAAAATTTGTTGGATGAAACATTTTAACAGTAGCATGATCAAAACCTGATCGGAAAATGTTCTGTCCTTTACGTGAGCACCGGTTTCTCACATGAAGACATAGAAAATGAACGAAGTAGCACGCAGTAGCTGAGCCGACATCCAAGGGGAATCGGCAAAACTTCCAAGAAAGGATTAACATTCACGGACCTTATAAAAACATTATAATTATTAAAGAAAAATATCATTACGATAATATATAAGGGTATCAACAGCAAATAAATTATCTTATTTGAACTTGTTTATAGTGAATAATAACAACAATAATTATAGTGGATTTAGTTAGTTTTATGAAAAAGTGACAGTTGCTGTCGATGAGAGAGATACAACATTTGTTCAAAAGTACAGTCAAACTTGTCGGATTCCAACAAAGTAATTTTCTAAATCATTATAATATTTTTGATATCAGTGATAATATATGTTTTGTTTATATATTCAGTATATTGCTATTTAACGTAATTACATATTTAGATTTAAATGAGTATGAAAAGGAGGGCGAGAATCCCCCGCCGCCCACCCACCTGGCATAGATTAATATTTATTTTTTATCAGCACCTTTCACATGTACTTTTCAGATAAATGTATTATTTGATAAATAAAAGCTAATGGATATGGGGAAAGGGAGAGGAAACATTATAGGAGTTATCTACGCTCGCAATGTGCGTGGTAAAGAAAGCGGGAAGTGCCATTTAAGGGAAAAATTATCCTGAGTAGACCCGACGGGATGCTGTAACTTGCCAATACTCCCTTCATTGCGAAGGCAGCGGCTGTCAATATCAACGAGTGGTGATGCCTTATGCCCCTTTCGGACCACCGAAGTGCCTTAAGTATAATTTATCAATATGGAAGTTGGAAGACAAAATGTGGAAGAAAAAGTAATGCAGTGGCATCAGGCTTTGTCGTAGGAAAGGGTGTAAGCTCGAACTCTCGCTACTTGTAGTTATTGTGCTGCGGAAGGAATAGTATAAGCTACGATCAGACTGGTCAACCCTCTGTCATCAATCAACTCGTCCACGCCAAACTTGGATTGTACATGCACAAAGTATAACTAAGTACAATGACTGTTGGTGACCTGGGCAGTCTAGGTGAGAAAGGTGATCGTGACTTCTGTGGCTGGGAATCCGGGTTCAATCTTGGTACCAAGGGCTCAGATTTTATCTGATTGCCAAACGAATATCCTTTACGTTTATCTTTGACAAGACGTGTATTAATCACATGCTTGTGAATAGTGGGGAATACCAGGCCTAACATCATGGTTCGGATCCCACTTTAAGCTGTAGGACCTCATTCTCACCTCACAATCACCCTATCCATTCACACTATTAGTTCATAAAATGCGTATAATTTCCAGTATGGTGGGTATAGAGACGCGGGTTCTAAATATTTATAAATGAGAGTTAATAATAATAGCAAAACATATTTCAAGTTAGCTAAACCCCGGCCTTTAGCCCATCCCAAAAAATCAAGTAGTGAATAATTTTCACAAGCGTTGTTATCACAGTTGATATTATTTTTATATTATTGTTAACGGCACCATCGACACATCTAGTCATTAGCCTTGAATATATTAAGAGCATAAACATAATTAAAATCGCCGTTAGGGGAAGAGATAAAACATTCACCATCTGAGAGCACTCCATAGGAGTGTTCAAATGGACTCTTTGGTATAGAAATATAAGATGGATACACCTGAGCTAAAAAAAAAACCGACAAGTGTAATCATCCAATGAAAAAGAGCACGAACACAAACATATTTAAAAATATAACCACACTTATTAATGTAAAAAGAAGAAGTAGCATGTTAGGACAAGGATGCGTTAAAGAGTTATCATATTCATGTATAAAATGATCATACTTAAAAAGACAAAACAACAATCGTTACAATTGATAATAAAAACTCCGTAATTAAACAGGATCTCAATATGAGATAATATTCCAACACAGAGACCACTTTACTAAAAGTGGACTCGATATATGGCATAAAAAAGAGTCCGCTGTGCGTATAAACGGAGTAAACAAATAACCCAAACGCACTATCGCGTAATAAAACAAAACGTAAGTTTCACCTTTAAAATAAAGAGCGGTGTTTACTAAGTGATGGGGGGGATATTGGGCTAGTTGCGACACCCACCAGAAATGTAGATGCACACTTAAGGGAAGTATCACAAAACTCATCACACTGGAGGTGGATCCCCTAGTAAATAAACTATTGGTCCAATGGAAGTATGGCCGCTACCAGCGGAGTCTCGTCACAGATGACCTCGCTCATCTTCTAGACTTTCGTATAGAAAGGGGCCATCGCGATCAACCACCGTCCCTGATGGAGGCTGTAGCTTGTTCTGAGTTCATGGTCGAGACGCACACTGCTCGTGGCCAGGTGGCGTAAGACTCCACGCGCCGAACATAACCCTTTAGATCAAAAAAACCATAGTGGGTGTGATGGTATTGGGGAAAAAATATAACCAAAATAAAACAGGTAAAACCCACACCTTCAAGGACTCGCCTCCGATGGCAGGCGGGGCCGCGCCAGCCTGGGACAAACAATGGCCGCATACGTGCTGGCTCTCCTTGGCTGGCCTGGTCCGCCAGTTCAGATTCCTGATAGACGCAGCGTGGACCTAAGGAATTCCGTCAAAAGGCGAGCCGGGTGATTAATGATAATCTAATCTTAAAATTTGTTTCAGTGAATCATCTCACTTAGAGGATTCCATGAAAAAAAGATAAAGAAGAAGAAAAAAAAAAAGAGAGATAGAGTGTGGACAATGCAACAAGAGCACAGTCATGGAATTCCCCCCTAGTTGGGCAGATGAGAACTAGAACGGTGACAGCTATAAAGCAAAATCACAACGATTAAAATTTGCATTATAGTTCAGGGCCCGTAAAAACACTGGATTCCCAGGAATGAAAGGGCAAAATTTAAAATTTGATCCTCCACGAATCTCAAAGGCACATCCCTACGAAGGCCCCCGCATTTTGATGCATCCGTGTAAATGCTTTAAACCGCCCCGAAAGCGGGTTGCGAGGATCTCATTAAAGGTTCGCAAACGGGGGGGGGGGGGGGGGGGGCCCATATACAACCCCGGGGGGGGGGGGGGGGGGCCCCCCACAAAAAGAGCGATCGTAAAGAAGTGAGGGGTGTCGCTTAGGGAACTTGGCTAAGATCAAAATGGCATTAGGTAGGCGTATCTTCCAGGGAGAAACTCGACCTGGGGATGTGGGGATGAGCACTTTTGGCAAACTATCCCACACGTGTCCGAAAACCGATAGCATCCTGATCCCAAACCGGGCTTGTACTACGGCAATATTGGTGTTTCAACCAAAACCACGTTCGGGTTGATGAACACAAGACGATAGGGCACATCTTGCTTGGCACGCATGCAATGAAGTTTCGACAGCGTAAGATGCCAGAAGATAGAGACCAGTCGTGATATGGTAAAAATTTATGGGAGGGGGTGCTGTCAGCCGCGTCAGCACAGATGCATGGATCGACTGGACTTGGTACGAAAGTCACCAGTAGCCAGTCGAATGCCAAGCATTGTGGACACTATCCTAGCACTTTAAACGCGAGGGTCTACTAGAGCCATATACAAAGCTGGCCGTATATCTAGTTTAAGATCTGACCAAGGCCCTATTACAGGCGCACAATGTTTCCTCTATCAGCTACCGCCAGGACCGACGAGACTAATGCGTACTTTGAGCAAAGATTCATGCCATTGATGCACCCTCTGCCTTTGCTAGGTCTGTGATGTAGGAGGATCGAAGTTAGTTTAAAATATAATAAAAGTCTCAGAGGGCATTATAACGTCCGTCCAGATGCTGGTAACAACAACAATGGTTCATTAAAATAATGTGGGGACTGGCTTAATTCCGCGTAATCTGGTGGAAGTGGATCGATCGTCGATTGTTTGGGGTGCAGAGAAGGCGAAAGGCATTACGCGATGACCCACGACCATAGATTGTTGACGAGCTCAATTGTATCTGTCCAAGTTCAGCGCCTGTGAGAGCACGATGGAAGCTGGCAATATAATTGGCGGTAGTCATCGCACGAAAAAGGTCAATGAACGAAGCAGGTAGGACGCACGTGTCTACGATTCTATTATCGCGATAAGCGATAATCGTACAGATTATAAATACTTACTACTGAGGCAACCTAATATATATCATACATTTTTCTTGAATAAATCATCAAGATAAGTGTTGTTTAACCTTAACGCTGGAAGTGTCTATCTGTACTTAAAATTAGATTTAAAAAGAGGGAGGTGTTCGCCTCCGGAACCCCCAATTAAACACGGTTCTAAAATGCCTTTTTTTAAAGAAAAAAAGTAAAAAAGAAGAAATAGAAAAAACGGATTGCGGCCAGGTTTGTCGTGAAGTACCTTCTCAAAATCATAAGAAGACTGGCCAAGCAGGTGCTAGTTTATGGAGGGAAAGGCGTCAACGAGCTGCTGTCTCAAGGCGAACAAGGAGGATGCAACCGTGGATCTGTTACGGCGAAAGCCACATTTGGCATATCGGATGAGTTGATAGGGGGGGGGGGGGGGGGGGGGGGGGGGGGGGGGGGGGGTGCGGGATTCTAAATACCATTATCTAATCGTTTTATTGATCGATGTTCTCTAATATTTTGCATACACAACTAGTTAAAATTAGCTATATGTCTATAATTGTTGGCTCTGAAATTTATCCTTGCCACTTTTATATATATGGGATAAACGGTTGCTTGTCCTCCACATTGGGGTTGTGTTGAGGAATTTGACGAGATTCCTCAACACTACTAATTGTGAGAGATCTACAAGGAACGCCCTTTGTGTTTTTTTTATGTTTTTTTAGTTCCCCTCTTTTGGCGTTTTTTTGTTATTTTTGTGTGTGGGGGGGGGGGGGGGGGGGGGGGGGGGGGGGGCCGTATTTTTATATGAATTGTTGGTTTAGATTTTTCATTGTTGGTCTTGTGGTTCCCTATGATTTGATTAATGTATTTTTCCTGTTTTTTTATGGTTTTTTTTTCCCGTGTTATCGTCCGGCTGGGGGGATGGGGGTTGGGAGATTTTAGGGAGTGTGTGATGATAATTTAGGGGGGAATAAGGAGGGGGGTGGGGGTGTATGTGTGTTTGGAAGAGGGTGTTTTGGTGTGGAAAAAAAATAGGGATTTTGATTGTATGGAGATAGAAAGGTTGGATAAATTGAGGTGGTAGAATTTGGTTTTGTGAAGTATGAGTGAAATTGTATGGGTATTAAGAAGATGTTTATTGTTAAGTGTATTAGTGTGTTGAATTTTTATTGAATTTATGTTTAGGATAGTATTTGAAGTTTAGGTAATTTTAATTAGTGTGTAGTGATATTTTATGGTTAAATAATATGTATAAAAGAATCTCTTCTGCTTTTCTCGAATAACACGGCGAATCGAGGCAGCGTAGAATCCGAATGATTCAGTATTCTCCAAAGTTGGACTTCGATGAAAGATGCGTGAGGGCCTCTTCGACGGATTCAGAAAGTGCACTCATATCCGACACTCGCTCGTTCCACACAGGGAACAGGACGGTGGCGCGAGTATTGACGAAGATTATAGGGATGGAAGCAGCTCGGCCGCCGTGGTGATGACCATCGGAAGTAAAAATGCCAGAGCAAACATCGACGTCAGGATGTTAGGGATTCACCATATACAGCGAGCTCGCGTAATCCTATGCCCCAGTCATCACGTTTTAGCGACCGCAGTGGGGTGAATCCGCGCTAGTACTGGAGTTCTTAAAGTGTTGAAGCAGAATGGGATAAGGATGTCACTGGCCTACATAGGTTCTCGAGTGACCGCGTCAAAGGAAGTGGGCTACGATCTCCCGGACATACATAAATGGTTAGGATGATGCTGAGAGATACACCATTAAAGGAGAGAAGTGTGTCCGGTCCCTGTGTTCAATACACCAAAGGTTTCCAGATCAAAATATGCCTCTACTATGCTCTCCCTACGTGCGTCATAAAATTGGACCACCCACACCAGGTATGCGCGTTAGAGTCCCTCAAGATGATATAATGGGGGTCGGGGAGATTTCTATAAGAGGGCTTCTAGGGTCCTCTATGAACTGGGGGGGGGTGCGCTCACCCGGGTGGGAGGTAGATGCAAACATATTGTTTCCTCCAAAGGTGAGTGAGATACTCTGAGACAAGCAACTTCAACTGGGAGGATCAAAACGATAATATTTTTGTGATATGATTATTGCTTCGTGCGAATATAGCCATATTGGGACACCTCCGCTAGAGTAGGCCGATCAGAGTAAGGCTTGTTGGTACTGATACACATCGTACGCCTACGACATCGGGTTGGCAGTTGGGGCGGAATGGGTCTCCTGCAAACACAAAGAGTGGAAGATGCGGAAGGTAATTTGTTGCTTAATTTCATCTTACTCGATGCAATATAAACCGCCTGACAAATTCCATTGTTTATAGCTTCATACATTAATTAATATAATATTATTATTTAGTTATCCTCGCAATCCATGTCATCTATCCTTTAATAAAAAAAATTGGTGAGGGGCACTTTTTTATCCTCTTGCCTTTCCCAGTCTCCTGGACCATCACCGCTTGCAGAGAAGCTTAGCGTTATTTTGGAGAAACATGGTAGTCGATCTCTTGCGCCAAGGCTTTGTTAAGGCCTTCCGACGCTTTTTTAATAATATTATTGTCGGCAGTCACTCGCTGTCGACTTCTATCGAAGGCAGCCATGGGACTCGCCTTTACGCCTCACCCGTGTAGGGTTTTTTTTGATTAGTGTTCGGGCGCACTCATCCGGCCTCTGGTGGCCACAGAGCGAGAATGAGTGACTCAACAGTGGCCGCAACGTAATTTATTTCCCAGTGGGTCGGGGTGTATCCCGAGGTTGACACGGGGTGTTCTCCGAGAAAAGAGGACTGTCGGGAGTTTCCCTGAGAGTAGGGCTCGGGAGGGTTCACGAGGAGGCTGTTCTGGTGGTACAGGTGGTGGATGAGCTAGACGACTTAGGTGTGCAGTTTTGCGCCCAATTGACTAAATACATCGACACCATTGAATGTCTCGAATTTCGCCATACGTGATGTCTTGGGGGGAGAAAAGGTTCAGCATACCAATGGCTACAGTCGCGATGACTCTTAGCGAGATAATTTACTGCGGCAATGAGCAATTGGGTAGCAGAGTTAATGTTTCTGGCTGAGCAATCGTGTCTGTATGATGTTTGGGAAAACCGAGGCTGTACTAAGATCGTATTACCATTGGCGTGCGCCAGGCATAAGAGATCTTTTATTTTAGATTGAATCTTCGTCCTAGGAATTTTTTTTCCTTCTATTTCGGAACTAGGTCCCGAGACGGGCAGTAAGAGTGGTGGGACGCGGCTTGACAGTTAACGCAAGAGCTTTCGGAGTACTCACGATGAGATATTACGTGTAAGCCTGCTTTCCAACAATTCTCGTACAGGTCGGCTTATCACCACGGGCATCGCAGCTTCGTTATGCCTCAAATTCCTTGTACACTGCAATACAGCGGCCTAATGGATTTCATGATGCTATAATCTGGCCGTACCCTGAGCACGTTGAAGGCCTGCTCGTGACCTCCTTTGAAGGGTAGTGTCGCAAAGTTAGATATTAAACTGTAGTTTTTTTTATCTTGTCCTTCTCTTTGTGCCCAATACATTACACTTCGAGTGTGACGTGTTAAAGGGAAAAGCTTCCTCACAGATCTCTTCTCAATCTCACGCAGTCGTGAGGACATAGCAAAAGTGACCACACGCGCTTGCAAACATTTGAGTAGTCCTGTGAGGGTTCGGCCTCACCGGTATATGAGAATCGTATATGCTGCAAAGGCGGTATTTCCGAGATTGGGCCATTACTCTGAGGACTTGAATGTCCAGGTGTTGTCTGAATCATTTATACCGTGCCATCACGTCTGAGTTTTATTATGATACCGTCATACTGTTTCTAACAACCATATTACACCTTTGCGAGGATAAATGGGCTTACTCGCTTAGACTTTCGTTCCTCTGCTCCGAGACATTACGGCAGGAGAAGCGAGGCTGGGGCCTCACACACTTCGCTGGACTTTCGGTCATAACGTATGGGCTGGACGGCTTACCCATTTCCGCCTCTTATCTATAGTATAGCGACCCTGCGAGGTGCCGTGTTTATTAAGGATGGTAATATTAAATTTGTTATTAAATAGTAGTATTATAGAGAATGATTTTTTAGGAAAATAAAGTAAAGATAAGAAGATAGAATGGGATTGCGCAGCATGTTATGGCAGTACGGTGCCAGCGCGACAATGTTTATCGGCGCATGGCCGTAAATTGTGGGAACAACCTACACAGTACTCGGATCGTAAGAGCCCAGTGTGACTCACAAGTTGGTACTTACCACATATGGCCGCTGTTATGCTGTAACCACTGAGAGGCTCTATACGACGCTAGACATGACAACCTTCTGCTATAGAGCAGTCGCCGAGAAAATAGGATCTGCGGCAGCAAAGTGGGTGTAGGAAAGTGCCACATTTTAGCGTCCGGGCCCTCATGGAACAGCAATCGATATTTCTCAAAGTAGGTATCGCCCGGTTATTATGTCATCCTCTAAAGGCCGCTTGCTACTAAGGTTATTGCAACCGCGGCACATTTCATTCAGGAGCTCAAGCAGTGTATGACCATTACATCAGCAAACAGGGAGATCAGGTTAGAATGCAAGAGGTCGCTCAACGGAGCAAAGTCACGAAAGCCTCCTTGCAGTATGACAGGCAGGGGAAGGGAAGAAAAGGTCAGGAAAAGATAAAAGGCGAAGGAGGAGAAGAAGTGAAAAAAGGGGGGAATAGTGAAGGAAGAAGCAAAATGATGTGAAAGGAAAGATATAGATAGTTTGTCCCACACGAGGTACTCCTTGGCACTGGAAGCCTCCCTTTTAGTCGCTTCTTATGCAGACAAGCAGGGTTACTGCGGACTATACTAAACCCGTCCCGCAGGGTGTGGCCAAGGGTGTAACCTAAAATATATTTTATCGGTCATTACCTGCATTATTAATTGATATATCAAAGTTGGGGTGCTGGAGGGCTGCTTCTACCATTTCGTGACCTCTTTTTTTACCATACGACTCAGTGAAGATGGGTGGGTGGGGGGGGGTGCCTAGAAGAATTACTTTGCTCAGCAGGAAGTTTGGCAAGAACTATTAGGGCTAGTAAACCAGAGACAAGTAAGCAATGTCAGCTCTGACCATTGATTCAATCATGCCATTTAAGAAAAACCAGGCACCAATACTCGATCGTAGACTCATGGGTGATCGCGAATGAAGAATAGTTGGTTCTACTCACATGATGGCGCGCTGTGTAAAACAGTCTAGTGTGAGCCCAGTATTAAGCCGCTAGACATGACTACGCTTCACAATGAGGCATCGCCAGGAAGAGGTTTTTCGTCAGCAAATGGAGTGGAAGGAAAGTGGCAATTTACGACCGGAACTCTGCGTACACGCAACGCAAATCTTTTAATCAAAAGTAGGGGTATACTGTTATTGTCATAATTTTATCAAAAGTGGCTGGTAACGGTTTATATGTCATATTCAAGTCCTTTCATTATGGGGGGGGGGGGGGGGGGGGGGGGGGGGGGGGGTGAAGATGATGAAAGCGCGGAGCATCGACTGTCATGATTAGAAGGTCATAAAAGCCAGTGTATCGCTTAATAGCGGTCTTAAGGCAAGCATGTGTGAGCTGCCAAGGTCGATTCAACGGAGGGGCCTAAAAGCTCTACAAGAGGACTTGAATAAAGGGAAAGGGAAGAAAGAAAAAAGTCAGAAGAGAAAGGGAGGGGAAAAGGAAAGGATAAGAGAATGGTAAAGGAAAGAAAATGAGGGTGAAAGCGAGATGAAATTAGTAAGCTTAGTCCTTACACTAGGATAGTCCTCCTGGTACAGAAGCTTTACCGTTTAAATCACCCACAGGGATAGTACAAACTGTTAAGTGGTCGTTCAAGAAGAGGTGTCTAATATATAGTTCAATTAAATAGCTTCCATAAGTGTTTGTAATTTCATGTATAATCACCGTCACACAATCCTGATACTATTAAATTAAAAGGAGCCATGGTCAATACAACTGAACGTTTATTGGAAGCACACGGAATAGTGAGAGTTGTGAATGCAATGGCTACAACTGTATATATTTGCTACAGTTTTGGCTTGGCCAACAGAATAGATAGTATACCAAGGTTGTAAATAGTAATTCTCGTTGAGGATTGACATTTCAGTAAAATAGATCGCAAAACCGTTATAGGTAAAGATAACTATTCTTATTTATGTAGAAAATAATTTATATTGGAGAAAGTCACAATGTTCTCATGAGCTTATATTTATTTAATAATGATTATTAGCATTATATAGTGTCAATATTAAGCTTATATTGGATGACGTTCAGTACATTGATGGTCATTAGCTTAAAACGTTCAAAAATATATTAAATATATGATATACATTTTTGTAGTTATTTTATGCTTGCTTTCTATTAGCGGAAATCTAACATTAAACGCATATAATTGGGAAAACGAGGTGTATTATTTGCCGTCAGCTGTCTCTTTTAAGTTTTATAAGGTATAGTATAGAATTTTATTCCCGGTGTAGAGGTAACTGGACAATTTGAAATCTCTTCATCTGTGTTTATTATATAAAGTAGATAATACTATGATATAAAATATATATGTATAGTACTATGAATACTATAGCGGGATATAAGTATATAACACACACAGCACGAAGTTACTTTTACTGGAGCCATAAGTTAAAATTCTTCGGAAGCTTGTCTATCACCCTAAAGTTGTGTTGCCTCAGCTTTATAAATATGGACGTATGGAAGAGGTTTTTGACTCCAAGGGCAAATAAGGTCAATTTTAAGAACGATTGTATGTTTTCTGTCCATTGAATTCCTTAGGTTGCATTTTTGAATGTCTAAGGAAGGTCTCTATTTAGGTGCTATTGCAATTTATTTTACTGACATAGTTGAATGCCACCAAGATCTTCACATGGATATTTTGTGGTTATTATTTATTTTTGGATAAAATGATGAAGTTTTGTGTTTTGAAGCATACCGGCTGAGAAACTCAGATGGGAGGGAGGGGGGGGGGGGTGACATATGTATCGTTTTTCATGGTGGAGTTCTATATTTGGCAGGTCGCCCTTGCGTACTAATCTGGGGAGTTTTATTTTCCCGGCATGGCCCTCTTGACTAATACCGAAGACGAAATGCATGAGTCTGGGGTAGTTTATTCTCAAAACATAAGTTGTGACATAAGAGAACAGGGCATGAAGCTGTGATTCAGTTCATTTACAGTGAATTGCATTTCTTTTTGGGGGAGTTCTCGGTAAACGACATTGATCGTTCTTCCACTGGTGCTAAAATCACGAGTTAGAGATGGTTTGCTAACCCATCGAAGAGGGCTACATAAAACAGCCGCATGTGATATAAACAATCTTCTCGTACATCGATAACCTAGCCATTTTCAGTATTGTCCCTGTGATTTGTTGCATGTCATGGCAAAGAAAAGCGCTATGAAGCAGGGAGAAATTGAGACGTTTATATGTCAATAGGAATAGATGCTGATGGAATAATTTGACATTCTGCGGTATAAACACAATCTCGTTCACGTGCAGTCCCTGCTAAATTGTGCTGTTCAATGACGTTTGGTTGCTAAAGACTTTACGCTGAAGTCTTTGTTCCGTTACAAAGCTTTGTAAATTTAGGTTTCTAGGAGAAGTCGAGATTACTGGTAGGCACCGGCATTGTTTCAGGGTGAGTCGATGAGGCTAGGGCATTGTCATGAAGGGTTCGAGGAGTAGTGAGAACTTGTTCAGATAGGGTTTATCGCTCATTGCTGTTAAAGACCGAGTCAGATTTATTTACTTTAACCTGCAAACCTCTCCAATTCTTTGCAAAAAAGACAATGAGTTTCTTGAGCTGACGCATTTGTGGAAATCAGTAAGCATCTTTCACATGTGCCAAGAAACGATTATTTTTGGGTCAATGTTTGAATGTAGAGGTAAATATGTGATCGTATAGAGACTATCAACAGTGTCATAACCATATGTAGAGTCACGAGCTGAATGTCCAACACGTTGGTTCTGATTATTGCTATCTGCCCTCACCAATATCAAGCAAGCACTAAGTTGTTTTTTTTTTTTATAACATCTTCATTAACCTGCCCCTTGTGATCTCTGCCTTACGGTAGATTCTCATTAAATTTTTTTTTTTGGTTTTTTTTTAATTTTTTTTTTTAAAAAAAAAAAAAATTTTTTTTTGTTGTGAAAGTTTCTCAAAGTAATGATTGCACATAATAAAAGAATGTTTTAGCAAAGGAATGAACGTTCGTCAGGCGCTCGTAGCGCTCTCGTGAACAACATGGAATAGTTTGACATGAAGTCAGCTGCAAACACATATACATGACTCCTCCCCATAAGTACTTGTTATTGGTGTTCCATAATATCTTCTAACAGAATGCAATCGAGAGCTTCTAATGCCGGCACGCTTATGAGCCGATAGGTGCATCGTGCCCAAACAATAATCTGGCAAGTCATTTCAACATGTTGAGCGATGTTACGTTTGTTTAGAGATATTGCAGCGATGAAGAGTCACTTTGTTTAGTTAAATAGCGATATTGTTGGGAGATGCCGCAATGAGGCTGTTTTTGGCTCCGCTCTAAAAGAGTCGCAACAATAGCTGAAGAAAGGCAACAGCTGTAAATGTATAAAAACGACGTTCCCAATGTGTGTTTGTGTATTCCGCCAATTCTAACTTTGGCAGTCAATAAGTTGATGAGTAAGGTATTTCTGTATCCACCTGTAGCATTAGAGTATAATTATTTTCGTAAAGATGACACTATACAATATTGGAAGTATATCTGTATGAAAGAGGCACCTTTGGTCGCGTCAATACACTGCTCATGGCCGATTACAAGATTTATTTACAAATCGCTGCTAAAATGATAGTCTAACTGTTAAGGATTAATTAATTCTTGTTGATTGGAACGGTAGCAAACATGGCAGGAGTGATGGGAGAATTATAACTCATGTTCAGAGCTAGACTGGCAGAACCTAATATGATAAAAAGACCATTAGGCAATGAACCTAAACGCCATGATGAGAGGATAACATACAGAACAGCACTGAGAGTTGACTAGATATGAATCTAAACTCAAGATAGGGGATATGATGGGCATAGACTTTTGTAAGTGGTTCAGGCGGATATGAATTTTCGAGTTCCTAATAGTCATAGAACAGGCCCTCATTAATTTGGGGGGGGGGGGGGGGGGGGGGGGGGGGGGGGGGGGGGGGGGGGGGGGGGGGGGGGGGGGGGGGGGGTTTGATGTGAGGTCCGTTAAAATTCGACATAATCTGTGCCGCGGCCTTACAAAACCTAACATGACTGCTAATATAGCCTATATGGGATGTAGATTAAATTCATAAAAACTCATTCTTTCGCTTTATATTTTACTTATTTATTATTGGCTAGCCTTCTCATGGCTATACGTACCTCACGGGGGGGGGGGCGAAAGGCGGGGGGGGGGGGGAAAAATATAAGGAAATACATAATTTCTTTCTTTATATGCACTATTATCGTCAGGTCCTTAAAATGCATTCGTGGTCCGGCGATGTGACAGCCGTCCACCACAATTGGTGACCATCTGCCTAGAGTAAAGTAATGATAATGAAAAGAAGCAGCTTTAGAAAATGTCTGTTTACACGAGTACACAGGAATAAAAGGGTGCACCGAGGCAGAACCCGTTACTGTCGGGAAGGTTGATAGAAACCTACTCGGATTGGGGGGGGGGTGGGGGGGGGGGGGGGGGGAAGGGGGAGGGGGGGGGGGGGGGGGGGGGGGGGGGAGGGGGGAGGGGGGGACCGTGCACTACTCATAAGCTTGGATCGATCCGCTGTTTCTCTTTGTTCTTTTTCTCAAGCAGCCACGTTAGCGTCAGACCATCGCTCTTAGTCTAGCTGGGGCTCTTCGAAATCGAGTTACACCTTACTTAGTCTTGTGTTAGCAAGACAAATAATATTGCCCAGACAACTCCAACCTCGCAGGTTAACAATTGTTGCACCTCCTTTTGGCATGCTTGAGTGCCTTCGAACACTAGTATCTGCTGCGTTTAGTCGCTTAACTATCACCCTAGCAGTGATACAGTGAAAGCCAAGTGTTGGAAGGACACAGCTGGCAAAAGGAGCGCAGTAAAACCCCCGTATAGGTTGAGAGTCTGTTTCTTAGTTTGTCTGTGCCTTCGGGGTTCCGCCTCTAGTTGCCTAGTCATACTTTGAATATAACACTCATCACTAGCTCATATTCGAGAGTGTACAATAATGGTAAACATATTGATCAAGGGTAAAAAAAGATAAAAAAAAAAAAAAAAAAAAAAAAAAAAAAATATAGCATGTAATTCATTATTGCATATATAATCAAGGTGACATGTAACATGTTTTTCATGTTCAGAAGTTTCGAATATAAAGTCGGGTTGTAAAATCGTGTTGGTAGGGGACTAATATACTTTAAAATTTTCTTGCTTAGTGAATTCTCTAAATAATAATTAATTTTAGGTTTAGATAATAGCATGTCACATTAATATTCGTCTCTTTACAAAATGCTGTAAAAAAATATTTTATTTTATTTTAGTATTAGATGGTATCAATTTAATGTTAAATTGATATAACATTATTGAAGTTTATAAATTTACAATACATAGCAATTGTTTAAATTTTATGTGTGAGGATATGTTTAATGCCTAAAATGACATCTTATATTCTACCGCTCCGATTATAAATAAAGATGTGAAGAAAAATAATTTCAGAATTTAAATAAGTATCAGCAATAATCTGAGAAATATTTGCGCCAGCCAAAGAATTAAAATGGTTATTCACGTTTAGTAATAATTTTCTCTAGACGATATTATAGTGTGACTTATAACCGTCCATGAGTCACACTGACAGCAAGCAAAGATAATCCAACAAATGCCTTAGAGCCCATAACAATCTGTGTGAAAGCAAAGTAAAAGAAACTTCCTAGAGATCATTGAAAAATAGAAGATGCCTCTTGTTACAACGGATGTCTCAAGTAGAGGCGATAGTAAACCTAATAAAATAGAAATAATCCATCCTCGCATGAAAGCCATTTCCTGAAAGCATAACATGGATGATATAAACATTTCTTTATTCGATAAGGAAAAAATATTAATTTGTCACTGACAATAAACTCTTCACTTATCCTGAAAAGGTCTGTACCTTGGATGCGAAATACAATATAGGGACTCTATCATTATAAGAGCTGCACCATACAGTTGTTTAACTTATCCGTCAAGTAACAGTAGTTTCAGATAGTTCCAGGTTAATGAAAGGTGTAGCTTAACAATTGTTAGTCGAGGTTCACTGCCAAAGCGAAGTTTAGAACTATTCGACATGTGTTAATGGAGAAACGCTAATCAATTTGGAATACGCATTTCAAACGTTTTCCTCCTTCTGGAAGATTTGAAATGTTTAATTGTTTGGTATAAACTAATAATGATACTTAGATATAATCTTACAACTATCTATAAATCTATGTATACGAATGGTGTTTTACCATGTAAGTATATAATTGAACGATACGCACTTTATATTTACAGTGTAGAATCTCCGTTAATCTGAACCAAAGTGGAAAGAAAAACAATTTAATTTAAAACAAAATGATGTAAAATTTTTAATAATAATTTTTAAAATAAGTAAAAATTAGTAAAAAGAAACTTCATGTAAAAATTGAAATCATTCGACTCATCAAGTTTGTTTGCTTCAAAATGAAGAAGTAAATATGAGTTATATGTGTCACTTAACCAACAATTATTTATTTATTTGGCATGCTCTAAAACCCAGTTAAATCTCCTTTGTCGGTATTGAAGTGAACCTGTTAGCACACGCCCAACCCACCTCCGCACCACAGCGAACGTGAATTAGCACAGCGACGTAAACATGCCCATTATGACCTTTCAGTGAATTTTTTAATTTAGCAGTCATAAGAGACAAATAATTTAGGTTAACTCCGAATAAAGTCTTGGTATCAATTAGTTTCGATTAAGCGAGACGAACTGTATTTATCTCACCCACTTCAGTGGCGCGAGTTGCCTAGAGTCGTCACCCTCGTTGTAAGACTGGCATATGTCCTTAGGTGGAGCGTAAGAAGCGGGGGATAACGAATCCAGTTCGGATTCTAAAGAGGGAGTTTTTTCTAGTGTTTGCGTGGGTTTCCCATATCTCACTCCATCGCAAATGCGGATAGATTAGACTCTAAAGTGCTTCCTTCCTCATCCCTATCCCAATGTAGAGGAATTTGTATCACAAGTGCAAGGGTGCAAGTTCTTGTGATGGTCGTTGAGGTCATTGGCAAGTTATAGGCATACTCTTCATCTAAACTATAAATCTAATCATATTATATGGGGGGGGGGGCTAATTTTTTTTAATTATACAGATGAGGAAAGATTTGATTTGTTGTAATGGATATAACTCAAAAACTACTGGACGCGTTTTAAAAATTCTTTCAGCCAATATAAGCTAGTCATTAATCAGGCGAGTAACATAGGGATCATTTTATTTTGAAAATTTAATTTTATTCCTCATAAAAAATTTTTCGATAGTATTATGTTATATAGGTCATTGGAAAAGAATAAAGTTGTTGAAGGGAAAGTGGTGTTGGTGAATTGGAGAGGGGGGGGAGGGAAAGAGAAATTATATGTGAGATGACAAGGAGATCGCAATAAAAATTAAAGATTAAAATAAAAGTTTGGGAAACGATAGGAGTAAATGAAAGTGGTAGGAGAGCTGAAAAATTATTTTATTTTTAACCATTTTTTTTGATTGGTGTATACACAGATTCCTTTTCGCACCTAGAGGCAAAACAAAAAAAGAGACGAGAAATTAGAGAGGAATGTGAGAAGAAAAATAGGAGGAAGGATAAATAATGAGGAAGGGGGCGCAAACAGTGACTGTTAGGGTACTGTATTAAGAAGAAAAAAGAAAAAAAGTTTTGTTTTTATATTGAGCATGGATGGATGATATAGTAAACTTGTTTTACATGGAATTCTTACTAATATTGTTTTAACGGGGAGGGGGATAGTAATGAATAAAGCTGTAAGGAATATTTGAATACCTAGACTACACTTAGTGGAAGATATGTGAGTGGGGGGGGGGGAACAAGCTGGAAAAGCTGAATATGTACAGTGAGCGCAGTAGGCACTTGAGCTACATGAAAGCTGATAGGTACGAGGAATAGAATTAAATAAATGTTGATTTCACCAGGCTTGCTTTGTAGTGAAGCCCACCAAGTAATAGTCAACAAACTAAATATTGAGTTCCCTGACTGCGAGTTCTATTTAACAGCTCTAAAAAATCAATTAATTATGAGATACGTTTTGGGCTATGTTTCTTAAAGTGATTAATACTATGCGGAAAACCCGACAAGTGGCTACTACATTCGGGCTTTGTTTAGATGTTCATACTACCATGTGCCTCAAAAGTGCTACTATTTTGGTTTTTGCAGTACAAGTGCTAGCTTTCCCAACGTCGCTCAAGTGGCCAACTAACTTTTTGCTTGTGCTACGAAAGTCTACTAAACCATGTGCTAGAGTTCGCACTACTTTGTATTGTCTTAAAGTGCTTAAGCTAGCCGATGCTTTCAAGTGCGGCTACTACTTTTGGCTTGCGTTTCAAGTGAATTACTGATCTTCAGTTCTTCATAAATCGCTGAAACAATGGTTCTAGGGTTTTTATCCTCATGTCGTCAGTAGCATTATATATTGAATAACGATAAAATTATTAGCCTAGGTAAATGACTAATTCTGTCTTTCATTGATGAATCCTTAATAATCCAACCAAGTACCAAACCCATTCAACCAGAGTTTGGTACCTTGTATAGCAAAGGGAAATATATCATTGATGAATTCAGGGTTTTCTAGAAAACAAAATCAAACAAAAAAAAAAAGACGTATCAATTTTATTAATAATAAATAAAGTTATGAGTTGGATGGAGAACAGAGTTTGATAACAAATACAGAATGTAACATATCTATGGAAAATTGATGAATTGAAGTGTGGGTATTATACTTAGAGGATCTAATAAAGAAGAAGGACAACAGGGGAAAGTTGTTCTATAGAGAGTATACGAGAACTGCTATTAGGCAGGAGAAGTGCTTTGAGTTGTAAGAAAGTGTCTAGATAGGGCTTACTATGTACCCACTGTCAGATAGGTAAGCATAGGAAACATTTGTTATTGAATACGAGGAGCATATTAATAGGGCTACAATGGCGGAACAACGATAATGAATTAAACTATATGCTGGAAATATCTGGGGCGTGTATTGAGATGTTAATGAGATAATTTATAAATAAACACAGATGTAATTGGATGGAAAAAGAAGAGGATGCTCAAAGAAAATGGATGGATATTATTAGGAAAAAGACGCACCAAGAGAGGCCAAGAAGATAGATGGAAAGGTAAGGAGCAAAGTAACATAAATTTTTTGGTGTAGCACGTGAGTAAGAGAAGAATGGAAGAAATTAAAGAAGTAAGAATGGTGAAAGGATGAGAGGGAATATGAGATCATAATAAAGAGGAACAAAACAAACCTATTAAGAAACAATATGATTAAAAGACAAAAATGACAGTAATAAAGAGTATACTTAACATTATTATCTATATGTTGTTGTTTAAAGCCCTCGACACATGAGGAGCATTAGGCCTTGAACGATTATTAAAAAACTTAGTAAAATCCCTCATAGGGGCAGACACACAGTAATATCACACTGCAGAATATGACAAGGTGAACTAACAGCATATAGAGTACAAAACAATAAATGTGATATGGATATTAAAAGTATATAGTTAGACAAGAATGATACAATAGTACCCTATCTGAAACACTCCATTAGGGAAGTGCTCAAATGAGCTCTATACAAATGAGTGATACACTTGCTAAAAAACACAGGTTTATCACTTCCTGGAATACAGAAGAGCATATACAAACATATTAATAATATAACACGAATAAATGACAACGAGTTAAAATAATAATTACGTGTAAGAAAGAGCAAAAACAAACAAATTAAAGTATTAAAACTAATAATGTTAAAAAGACAAAACCAACAGAATTAAAGTATACTGAAGATGTTTAATAAAGTTTGAATATGAATAATAAATTCAGATCAGATTGCACTTTACGAAAGAAGAACTCAAATGGCACAATAACTATAAGGGGCGCTTGCGTATTAAAATTATAGTAAAGCAGAAATTAACATCCTCCTTGTCACTTATATCGATAATATAGAAAACAAATATAAAAACGAAGGTCACCATTTTCAAAATCAAGAGCCAGCAATAGGGGCATAACTTGTGCTGCTACTTCACCAAAATGTGGTACATAGCTAATCGGGGGGCATCACAAAATGTCACACACTGAGGTGGTATTCATTCCCGCTGCGTAATAAACAATATGTGGGTTAAAAATGATTGCCCGACGTAAATCTACGTCAGCGATGACTCCTCTCTTCTAGATATCCGTATAGAAGAGGGTTCATCGCAACAGCACCATCCCTTGATAGGAGCCTGCGGTCCGCTAGCTTGTTCTATAGTCAAGGGTTCGAGTACCCACTGCTCGTGTCCTAGGTGGGCGTAAGACGCGCCAGCGCGAACATAACCACTTAGGATATAAAAAACATATCTGACACCATAATTCGGCCTCCGGTGGCAGGCGTGGCTGGGCGCTTCTTGGCTACTGGTCCACCATGTTCATTTCCTGAAAGACCAGCGTGGACCAAGGAAACCGGTAAAAAGCGAGCCGGGTGCTTAATGAACCAATTTTAAAAATGTGCTCATGTATCATCTGCACGAGGTGAATGCGGCAGAGTAAGTGTGGACTATGCCAACAGAGCACCATCATCGGTGATTTGTTGAGTTTTTTCCTGATGTGTATATATCCTAAATGTTTTGGTTATGCAGATGAGAAGTAACGTGACTACTTCTGTGATAGCAATAACACAGAAGATTTAAAAATGGGCATACAGTTCAGGCCTGTTTCTTTAATGTAACCAAATTTTAAAAATTGAATCTTCACAACTAAAAGCTACATCCCAACGGATGCTCCAGATTTAGAGCTCATCATTGTAGATGCGTTTAAGTCGCTGTGAAAGAGATTGAGAGAGATTCATTAAAGTCCTCTCATATACAAAACGTTTAAGGTGGTCGCTATTAGGGAAGCTTTGCAAATCAAAGTGGTATTAGAGGTAAGACTGAATCTTCCATGTGGAAGAACTCGACCTGAGGATTGGGATAGCTTGGGCAGGACCCATCCCACACGTTCGAATACCGATAGTAGAACACTGATCCCATCCGTGCCTTGCACTACTCCATTTGGTTTTAATAGCAAGACACGATTGAGGTGATGAAACACAGGGCAGTAGATCAACATGCTGTGGTATAGCAATGAGTTTTGAACAACGTAAGATGCCAGAATATAGGACCGCCGGTAGGGAAAGGGGGCTGCGCCAGCGTTAGGCACAGAGGCTGACGTACTAGACTGGTACGATGTCAAGCGCAGTAGTGCAGACGTATGCTAAGGCGATGGTGGAACATATCTATCTAGCATCTTTAAACGAAGGAAGGACGTCGCTAGATCATAAACAAAACTGCCGATAGTCAAGTTTATGATCATTACGCAGGGGAATTAGGGGAATGGGGGGAAGGGGGGGGGAAAAAAAAGGGTTTGAAAGAATGTAAAGAAAGTAAAGAGAGAAGAAAAAAGGAAGAATAGGAAAAGCGAAGTGGGGGAGAAGAAGGAAGAGATAGAAAGTGAGAGGAGAAAAAAAAGAGAGTTGGAAGAGGAAGGATAATAGGATACGGCTGTCCTGCACATACCTTCCTTTATGTCAGCGCATCTTACGAAAAGTCAGGGGTTAACTAACGGAACTATTCAAAAAAGTGGGTTTTTGTTGTTTTTAGATCCCCGTCCGCACTGGGGGCCGAATAGAATGGAGCTCAAGAGCGCGATGATAGGATTTGGGATTGGAATTACACCAAAGGAGTCGCTTACAAAGCTAGCATACCGAAGAAAGTGGGGGGGGGGCTTGGGGGCGTGACGCTAATAACAGGCGCTGCATTAGCTCTATCAGGGCGAGAAGGTTTAGTAGAGCAATCGAGTTGTATCTATATAAAAGAAGGGGCTCAAATTATCTATATCCCTATCCCGGAGGTGGGTTTGGATCTTGGCTTGTACGAGAGGAGGGAACTTGGGTATGTCTAAAGGTAGGGATAGGGGGTCCCCAAAATTAGTCCCGAGGGAAATGCACAGATAATTCCTGCGAGAGAGTGTGGGGTTTACGCTCTTGGAAAGAGTGGTGTTGTCACCGTTCACCCCCTGAATTTCTTAAATAATGGGCATTGACTGCTTATGTCTGGCTTTGTCTTCCCAGTTATAATGAACTAATAATGCCTTGTTAGTATCTCGCTACAAATTTTCGTCTATATTAGCTAGGAAAGAAATGAATACAAATTAAGATATACCACTATTATAGAGCTATGTAAAGTTATATATACATTGTATACGATAAATATTAAATTTCGAATTATGTATTTGAGTAGCATGAAATAAATTGCTTCACAAAATCAAAATCAAATTTGTATTATTAAGCTCATTATTTATGAAATAAAAATAGAGAATGATGTTTTATAAATATTGGTCATTTAATTATTAAATTGTAGTAAAATTTGAATATGTAGAATATTTGGTGCTTATGTGAAACCAAGAGAAAAGAAAGATGTTTTGATGGAGAAGATGGGGTGCCTGGCATTGGTAGGTCTAATGTGGAGAATGGTTATAGGTGAAGTCGGGGTGTATGGCTTTAACAACTAAGCCCAAGCAGGTAAGCTAGTTTGTAAGGAGAGGTAGAGGATATTGGAGTCATCTAACATTCTATGGGTAAGTATAACAAAAATGCTTCCGTAAGATTATGTAGCTGGCTGCAATGCACGCGATGAGGTGAAGACGAAAATTGAGATACTTTGAAGAGCTACAAGCGAATTCTTGAATGCATTGTACCAGGGGATATAATATACTTGTTGGGAAATAATAGAATGAACGATGTGGTTATCCAAACAGAGAGGAATTTCAGAAAGGAGTGTGTAGGAAAATATGGTGAAAGAAGTGTACGACTATAAGATAAATTAGTAAGTAAATGCATTGTTTTTTGAAAAAGTTTATTTGTATCGAACACATGGTTTAAGCACAAAGTTTGTCATTTGTATACAGGTAAAGGGCGATCGAAAACGAAATGATTTATGTTTTGTATATTAGAAAACTTAGACGATAGTAAGGGTACTGTGTGATGTAGCGTGGAATCTGACTGTTGAAAACGATCACTTCCAAGTGATCTTAGTGGTTAAAATGGTATAGGAATTTTTGTGAATAAGCAATCCGAGCGTTAAGAGTACTCAATCAGTAATGTAATTAGAATACACAGGATAAAAGTGTGGAGAGTCACAATTTGAATTGGTTTTGCTGAGCGAAAAATTAACTTTACAAGAACATGAAATGGGAATTTAGTAAATAATATCTGAATATGTGGAGTAAGTGTGGGCATGAAGCCAAAATAAGGAATGAGAGCCGTAATTTAGTTTGCAGCAAAAGATGTATCTGGAGTTGCTTTGATGGATAAACGTGTAAAAATAAATACTAATGTGGAATGGAACAGATGAAAGTAGGCTGTAATGGAGAAAGATAAAGAAACATAACATGTGGTAAAAAGAATGATAAGGTTAAAAGTGTAACAGAGCGTAGGAGGGTTGGTGGTGTTAATATACAATTGAAAAAATATGGAAATGATAGAGTGAAGTATATTAAAAGAGAGTAGGAGAAAATGATAATTTAAGATAAAGAAGAATAATTAGAGAATGGCAGATGATTTGAAGGAATCATGAAGCTCATTTTGGAAGTGGGTGAAATGAGAACTAAAAAAGATTAGTGCAAGGAAAAGACTCTATATAATTGCAGTAATAGAACGTGGTGAGATGATTGTGGGTGAAATCCAGTTTAAAAGAGGGCCGGTGGAGGGAGTATTTTGAGCAATTGATTTGGATGAAAGAATAATATAAAGTAACAGAAAACAGCTAAAGATGTTATAAATCTATGGGAAAATAATTAATGAGACTCGGTGCATTAAAAGCGTAATATAAAATGTTGAAATGAATGACGAAATGGCTGGCGGTCGTGGATGATCACGATGAAGTAGATTACTTAAGTGTGGGGGCATTGGTACTACTTTGCAAGATTGTTTGAGTTTGTTCAATGTGTGTAGGCTGATAATTCAAATATTCCGTTAAATACTTTGAAGAAGGTTTTTTCTTTGTTTCATATTAATAAAGACAAAGGCAGAAATGATTGAATGTAAGGACAGAATAAATAGGGTAAATCGCTGTTGAGTGTGCCAGGAAAAGTTTTTAGGAAGAGTCTTAATTGAGAGGTGCTGTGAAGAATATTACGGACAAGATATTGGGGTGTCAGATGTGGTTTCATGCCATGTAGAGGTTTGCAATGAAGAAGAAATTGCATTGCAACAAGTGAAAAGAGAAATGCATGGCAAGTAAGAAGAAAGTTTAGTGTTGCATTCGTCGATATGGAGAAGCGTACATCGGGTGAAAAGGGAACCCCCCAACCCCCACCCCCCCCCCTCCCCACCAGGGGACATGATATAAGGAAATAGGTTCTAGAGATTATATTGTAAATTGAAAGGATGTCGTTGGTTAATAAATGGGCAATTATGCGTGTCCGGTGACGAAGTAAAGCATGCGTTAGGTGGATTTGAGACTTTCAAGCAATGGTATATAGATAAGTGTTTCCATTATTGTATATAAGTCTTTCATAGATAAGGTGTAGTGAGGGATCTTGTGATGACGTGTTGTCAGGCGAAACTAGAGCAATACTTAATGTAAGAGCGTTTTATATGTAGAATGATGCCGTATTAATGGCTGGGAGTAGAAGTAACCCCCCCCCCCTCCACCCCCCCACCCCCCGCTGAATGCCATTTAAATTGTTGAAGCGTGGTGTCAGACAGAATTAATCTCTGTATAAATAGGTCTCCAAAACTAAGGTGATAATTTTTAAAGACAGATCAGGAAATGGTTGTCAGCTTGGTATAAAGGGAACCTTTGGATACAAGTGTATGGACTTTTGTATCGGCAGCAGATTGTTTTGTAAAAAAGTGAGAGAAAAGGATGACAAATCAATACACGGATGTATGCATTTTGTGAGTAGTTGTGATGTATCTGGAACTAATGCCAATATAGGTATAAGGTTCAAAGATGCTAACGCCAATATTGTTGTACAGAATTGACGGCTAGGTTTGTCATAAGAAACTCTAGAGCAGGATAAATACCGTTGGAATTGAGATATCGTAAGAAATATATGCGTGTGGAAAAACTCAATGAAAGATGCTGAAGGAGATGGCGGTTTGAAAAGGGAAGATCTCAATAGTCAAGGATGAGTGAGGTTCGATGGACAAATGCAAATAATGATAGAAAGAATGTTTGGAGCAATTGGAAGTGGGGTAGACTACATGTATAGAACTGCTAAATGTTGTAGACGAATGTGCGAAGAAGAAAAGGATAACTATGTAGGCGATTTTAATATATAAAAAGAGCATGTATGACTCAATTATGAATGTTTTTGAGGCGAAAGTGTATGGCAAGGATGAAGGTAAGTGGGGATAAACTTAAGTGAGGATTAATAAATACGGAGCTGTTTAATTATTGAGTTTATAGCATGTCAGAGTGTATTTTTTCCGTGCCCCGTAAGTAGGGATATAGCAATCGAGCACTATTTTTCAATCGCAGGGGCGGGATCCGTGCAAAAGGTTATTAGATTTTTTTTAAATTTATAATAAATAATTCCTTTTGTTATATGTATAGTATATCGAAAATGTTTATATGAAAAAATTACGAAATTCAAGCAATTATCTTAGCTGGGCATCCTAAATTGACTAATTATTTTTACTGTTTGACTACTTATTTATTAATAAAAAAGTTCAAAAACAATAGCAAATATCAGATATTGGTAAATTTTTGTAGTCTTTGTACTACTAGTTTAACTAAATATATACATTGTCTAAACTTTATGCTGAGGTTATATTGATAATACGGATCTTCTTTGATTTAAAGAGAATTTTAGAGATCATTTGAATTCTAGGTTTCAAGTTTACTAAATTCTTAATTTTTTTAGTCAAGGTATAAGAATCAATTAAAAATGTAACGAATTTATAGATATCAAATAATAAGAGTCACTCTCTTTTTTGGAAAAGATGATCTGTAAGAAAAGAAAAAAATAGCATCAATAGTGTTATCTGCCAAATAAAGAAAAATCTACATCTATAGAACAACATTTGTATTCCCATGGCGGCCAAAAGGGCTCTTCTGCCTCCTCACTGGTTGTTTGATAGTTAACAAATATGTCGTGGCAACAAAGATCAAATACTATCCGCTTATCACTCGCTTATCAGTATCAAATGCATGGGCCCCATTTCTTTTATATAAATATATTTTCTAAGTCTTATCTTTATGTATAGGTCCCAGTTCTGTTTAGTGTAGATCTTGCATTGGTCTTGCATTATGCTCCAGTTTCAATTCCTCTTTGTAAATGTTATAATTATTGTTCCAGCTAGACTGTTGACCATTATCTGTAATCTAACAATCGTTTCTACAAGTTGTACATTTTTCAGCGTCCCATCTTTAATGACTCGGCATAAAAGTTTTTCATTCTGCCTGTAACTATTATTTTTCGCATTAAAATGTAGGATTCGGCGTTTGTGCAATTCTTGGTCATAACATTTTTGTTTGATGCTGGCAAGTAAATCAACATAGCAGTTAACTTCACTACGTCTTTCTTCACATCCGTGCACGTAGCGGCCTCGGATAGTTCATGTGCTTAAAACTGTCTCTTGTTTTCTACCAGATTTCTTAAAAATAAAATCGTAATGTGTGTGTCTGTCTAGTTATTAGGGTAACTCTTTCTCGCATAATGTTCGACGCTCAATGTCCCCATCAATGAACTTTTTTGATTTTTGTACACATGACTTCGTCGCCGTAAAATATGTGCAGATGCTATGTCAATGAAGAGCTTCTCCAATGCAGACTTTGAGTACTGTGAAAACGTTATCCTAATATCATATCTAGCAAGGCTGGGGATGGACAGCGAGGTGCGGTCAATCTAGAATTAAACTTTAATTTTTTTCCTGTCTCTTATTTACATTTTTTTGCATAAAACATGTCATACTTTAGTGGCTATCCTTCGAAAAAATTTCTGCTACTTTTTTCGAACTTGTTTAATAACATCATTGGTAGTCGGGAACACTTCAGCGGGATTGTCCTAGTCGAGTGTTTTACGCCATACCTTGTGTCATCATTTATTTTCTTCCATATCTTCGTCATCGTCATCATCTATATCCAAATCAGACGCAGCGTTCTTTCTCTAAGTTCTACAGCTTTGAAACTTTTTTCTGGTATAGAATATTGACCAGCAGCAACGTAACGTGTATGCCATGTGTGAAACACAGTTTGCTTGATAGCAAGATACAAGTTGCGAACTCTTAGCATGGACACTTGCGAGCACGTCAGTTGTTCATGCCAATAATATCGAGTTGTAGGTCAAGATCAAAACTCAACAAACGTTTTTTTGACTAGAAGAATTCATTCCAAATGGCAATGTTCAGCTAGTACAGATGACCATTATTTGAATCAAACTCAGGATTAAAATGGAAGGGTGGGTGTCTTTGTGATAATATTTACATTCAAATAACGCGATTATCTTGAGATGTCTGCACTCATCAAAACCAATGAACAATGTTTTGCGATTGTATCGTTAATACGTGAAAAATGTCGCGTAAATCGATGTCTGCTTTAGACAGTAGTTTGTGAAAAATGTACGACTATAAAGATCTAATTGTATTGAAGAGTTCGGAAGTTGAAATCGGGCACTCTTCGTACATTAATTATCTTAATATGTGAATAGACAAAATGAGTTTCATACTAAGAACCCACCTTACAAATGCATTCTAGAACGTCATGGTTTTCCTATAGAATTTTCCTTTCAACAGATAACATACACTATTTTTTTTTTTACTACTTTTATTGTTGAGGGGGGGGATTTCTTCCATCAACAATATTTCGTGATAGATGTGATGGCTTTAAGTAATAACTCTTGGTGTATTGTTGACAGTGAATGACCTATATTATACAATGATTAGTTTTTCAAATGTGGGTTTTCAAAGCCAGTGGTAGAACTTTGCTAATTTTCAATAAATTATAGAGACATATAATAGCATTTTTTGTATTCCCTACTACCTTCAGACTTTTTGAGAATATTGGCCATTAAGCTTTTTTAATTTTTCTCAGCCAATATCCTCGCTGTTCGGCCGGTTTTGAAAGAGACATAATTTAATAGGATACCTGTATAAACAATAATTTCGTACCCTAGTGAGACTACCTAGAAGCTCAGGTACAGTACATATAG
>JBCFYV010001295.1:52958-144742 GCA_039000515.1 Timema cristinae | reverse complement strand
AAAACTGTAATAACGATAATAACATGGAGGGAGGTCTACTGTTCACAGAACTACTAGTAAGACTGTAGTAACGATAATAACATGGAGGGAGATCTACTGTTCACAGAACTACTAGTAAGACTGTAGTAACGATAATAACATGGAGGGAGGTCTACTGTTCACAGAACTACTAGTAAAACTGTAATAACGATAATAACATGGAGGGAGGTCTACTGTTCACAGAACTACTAGTAAGACTGTAGTAACGATAATAACATGGAGGGAGATCTACTGTTCACAGAACTACTAGTAAGACTGTAGTAACGATAATAACATGGAGGGAGATCTACTGTTCACAGAACTACTAGTAAGACTGTAGTAACGATAATAACATGGAGGGAGGTCTACTGTTTACAGAACTACAAGTTAAGACTGTAGTAACGATAATAACATGGAGGGAGGTCTACTGTTCACAGAACTACTAGTAAGACTGTAGTAACGATAATAACATGGAGGGAGGTCTACTGTTCACAGAACTACTAGTAAGACTGTAGTAACGATAATAACATGGAGGGAGGTCTACTGTTCACAGAACTACTAGTAAGACTATAGTAACGATAATAACATGGAGGGAGGTCTACTGTTCACAGAACTACTAGTAAGACTGTAGTAACGATAATAACATTGAGGGAGGTCTACTGTTTACAGAGCTACTAGTTAATGATTGTTTTTATTAAATTTTAATTAAATATTCCCGTCAGTAATATTCTAAGAGTGCCCAGAGTACATTATTTTTGAAGATATATGATGACGTTAGATGTAAAACCATCACACTTGATGTTTCTTTGTGTTGTTTATGAGCCATCTCAATCTCATAAAACAAACGTAAAAGCGTTTGTCAAGTTAAAAATGACTTCAACTAATTTTGTAATTTACAAACAATTTACAAACGTTGCGGGTGGAGAATCATTTTACAATCTTTATATATATATATATATATATATATATATATATATATATATATATATCAGCCGTGGCTTACTATCCGTTTGGGTTATACGCTTATGTACTAATTACACTAATGGTTTTAGGGATTAGGGAGGTTTTATTTGTAGAAAGTGTACCCGAATTTGCGTAAAGGGAGAGTGGGGAAAATATTTTGAACCACCCCCCCTCAGTACGCCCGACCTATATTCTAACCTCGATCTCACCGTTATCGGCAGTCTAGTCTACCGCGAGAGTAGCACCTTAGACCATGCGGCCACCGAAGCGGGTACAAACTTAAATATATAAAGAATATACTCCCAGCTCAATATTGTCCAACAATCTACTCAATCTACCCTAATATATTCTCCTTTGCTCTTTCTTTACCCTCCGACTCCATCGTACCAGTGCTTTCTAGCGGTGAGATACAGAACTAATTATTAGATTTCAATCAACCGTATTGACTTAAGTCCATTTGTCAGTGTGTTCTCTGGGTCTATACGCTCCCTCCCTGATATTAGCCAGACGTTCTAACGTTTGGTCTAGTAAAAGGAGATGTGCTAAAATTAAACAATCCCCTCCCCCTTACACCCCCCGGATCAAAGCTCAACAACCCAATAATGCCGGTTTGAGACTTGGAGCAGAATAACCCCGCTATAAAACCAATGACGCGGTCTCCTGTAAACCACCCGTTACATAGCCAGACTGATTATTGATGACATGTCACAGAGTCGAGCCGGGCAGTAATGACGGGTCACTGCCCTCTCGGGTCAATTACTACCCCTCCGTTACTGCTGAGCGGGGTCGTCCCGAGGGAGGATAATCTTATATCTAATACTAGAGGAAAGGTTCAGGCTTTTCGCATTTAATTGCGTTGATGGAGTAAGGATGAGGAAGTCAGGATTTAGACAAAGAGCGTATCCATGTTGAGGTGAATCGGGAATACTCGAGGAAAATAACACCTTTAGTGCATCCGACCGGGATTCTAACCCTGACCTTCTGTCACTGGTTTACCAGATTAGATAAGACGGACGGAAAACTTGAATCAAATATTTTGATATGAATATATTTCGAATAAAATATTGTTTAAATGTCCTAGCTTGAATTCAAATTTAATAGTCTACTAGGATAATTTATAAACATATATATTATTTTAATTGGATCCGATAAAAAATATATATTTTAATTAGGTCTAATAAAATAATAAGGTCAATAAATTGTGTCCAATTAATTACTAGATTTGAAACATTACGAGATTCGCAAGTTTATATAGCCAAACTAAATAATGGATCTGTGCATATAAAAAATTCAAGTTAAATAAAGAATTGTGTTTCAACTTTTAGATTTGAATTTCAGATTAAATTGCAGTGAATGAGAATCTTCAAATATTAAGATTTGGAGTTTGTTTATGTCGCCAAGTGATTAAGAGGCGGACTTGGTTCTTTTTAACAAATTGTCGATTCAATTATTTAAAATAATCGCGAAAACAAATTCTTCGTACTTAATTAATGTATGGCGGTAGGAACTCCAAAGTTCATCACCTGATATCTATGGAGTTACAAGATGTAAGCCCGGTCTTAAAATTACAACCCCTGCACTGGATACATCCCGGGTGATCTTTATTATTCATAGATAAAAGACATTAAACTAAAACTAGGAATCTGGATTTTCAGAAACAAATATCGATTTGTATTCCTACCTCTCCTCCCTCCTAAACCTTTTCTAAGATGATACTTTCTTTTTAAGGTAACAAAATATAAACATTTATGTTCGTGTTGAGTAATATTAGTCGTACATTTACTTAAAAGTCGCACATTTGTCCTTCAAAATAATTTTATTATTATTATTATTATTATTATTATTATTATTATTAGCACCACGTCTTACTACCCGTTCGGGTTATACGCACTTACGCTAATGTGTAATGGTAGTGTGATTGTGAGATGAAATGGAGGACCTACAGTTTAACGTGGGATCCGAACCACGGTGGAGGCCTGGCATTCCCCACATTCACAAGATATCTTGTCAGAGGTGAAGGAAGGGTTTGGAAATCAGATAAATCTGTGCCGGGACCGCGAGGATTGAACCCCGGACCACCAACACAGAAGTCTGACACCTTACCCCTAGACCGCCAGGTCACCGAATCCTATTTTAAATTAAAACCTCCTCTGCTTCATTGTATCAGAAAAAAAAAAAACGAATGTAGTTGTTTACTGTAATGAGACCAACACTGGGTAATTTACCAGCTGAACAATTATATTTACTACTTCCCCACAAATGAATACGCTGTTCAGTTGTTTTTGTACAAGTTGTTTATAGAGAGATAAGTAACCACATCCGACAGGTCGGCAGTAAGCCTGAACCTTATTCCAGTTGCGAAGAACCTGCACAAGTCCATTTTTTACTCGACAGGACCTAAATCTTGATCTTAATTAAAAGTTAAGTCTCGAGAAGAGGATTAGTAAATAAATTGCTAGCGATAAAAAAAATGGGTGGGGTGGGGAATACAATTTCCCTCTTAAGTAACAAAAGAACAAGGGGGGGGGGGGAGATATCCCCGAGTAGAAATGATGGCGGAAATTGCGATGCGACAACATGATAAGACCGGCTTGGCGTTCATAACATGCGGTCAGAACCTTCCGAATTGAAACTCTGAAATTTTAAAAATAAATTTTGAAATGTTTGATCCAACTTAAACTATTAGAAATTAGAATGATTAAATTTATAGGAAGTGTACCCGCATTTACGTGGCGAGAGAGAGTGAAAAACCACCCTCAGTACAACCTAGTGATATTCGAGCTTCGATCTCCCGGTCATCGGCAATCTAGTCTTATGCGAGAGTAGCACCTTATACCATGCGGCCACCGAAGTAGGTAATTAGAGTATTAATATTATGGAACCCGCTTCAGTGGCCGCATGTTATAAGGCGCTACTCTCGCAGTGGAATGGATTGCCGATGACGGGGAGAGTGAGGTTCGAATCTTAGTCGGGTGCACTGAGGGTGATTTTTCTAAATGGTTTTACATTTTCCCTCCATGAAAATACGAGCACACTTATTATGAATATAGCCTTCCAAATCCCTAAAACCATTTGCGTAATTAGTACATAAACGAATAACACGAACAGGTAGTTAGACGCGGTGCTAAAAAAAATTAAGAAATTTGCAAATTCAAACAAGTTAATCATTAACGGGGCCGCTTCGGTAAACGAGAAATTACCGCGCAGACTTTCAGTTCTGACGAAATATTTGTTTTTACGACTACTATAAATTATTATTATTATTATTATTATTATTATTATTATTATTATTATTAGCACCGCGTCTTACTACCCATTCTGGTTATACGCACTTACGCTAATGTGTAATGGTAGTGTGATTGTGAGATGAAATGAAGGACCTACAGTTTAACGAGGAATCCGAACCACGGTGGAGGCCTGGCATTCCCCACATTCACAAGATGTCTTGTCAGAGGTGAAGGAAGGGTTTGGTAATCAGATAAATCTTTGCCGGGACCGAGGATTGAACCCCGGCCGCCAGCATAGAAGTCTGACACCTTACCTCTAGACCACCAGGTCACCGACTACTATAAAGCCACATGGCTGACTCACTCACTGACATTAACGTTTACCCACTTCCAGAGGAGCTAGAAACTTGAAATTTGGCTAACTTGTAGCTTATAGACTGTAACCAACGGTAAAATTCCAAAAGATAAAAAAAAAAAAAATTCAACCCCCGATTATTTTTTTTTTAATGGTGGAGAAACTTTAAAGTCGGTGCGGACCTTTCTTTGAAGGTCTCTTGGGTACTAAATGGTAAGACCTATCAAAAAACTGCTCTGGAACTACATTAGTTTACATTCACTTGCAAAGAAAACTCACTGGGGGTTTGGGGACGAAGCCCACAACGGGCAAAGCGAGTTTAATTCTACGATGCGTTATTTCAAAATAAGGTTCACGCCAAAATAAAGTCGAAAGATTCTAACAGGGCTCATTTTAATTAACAACCTTATGTTATGAGATTTAATAACAGAAAAAATGTATGAAAATGTGACATTAGCTCATTTTTAACGACTTTTTAATCATATTTGCTGAGCTCTAAAATTAGGCTCGATGGAAAAGGGCTCTAGATTTAGCCTTCCTATGACAAATAAAATCATTTTTTGATAGGCTCACAAAAGAAAAATGTTAAGATATTTGAGAACTATCAGTGAGCTTTCTTCTTACCTTGAGAATAAAAAGAAAATATAGTGTTCTTTCCCCTCTTTATTATTGGCATGACAAATATGGTTGTAGGTGAGGGGCGAAAGGGAGTATAAGGTTTGGCGAGATATAAAAGTAGTTCCATAAAACGACACAGACCATTGTATTTCTAAGCCATGTGTGACCTGCCGACTGAGGCGGCCGCCTTAACATCCACCTACCTGAGACGATATCATGAAATAGGCTTATTTTATTGTATTTTAATAACGGATCAATGTTAATTACTATGAAAAAGTTCAATTATTCTAAAGTTTGACTCTTAAATGTCTAATTTAGAATTAAATCCAATCAAAACAGAATCTGGAATATAATTTAGTTCGAAATTTAGAATCCGATTCAAATTTTTAATATATGACGTTCGAGAAAGAATACGAATCTTGGTTAGAATAAAAAAACAAATTTGTAATATCGAATCTTTTCACTGGTTTAGTATTTATTTATTTTCACGGGCTGCCTTATAGTGACTTTAATAAATATTACATTATATTCCCTCAAAAAAAAAGTTTGTTATACTACACTAGAGTCAGGAGGTCCCAGGTGCTAGACAAGGTCCACACTACACTAGAGTCAGGAGGTCCCAGGTGCTAAACTAGGTCCATACTACACTAGAGTCAGGAGGTTCCAGGTGCTAGACAAGGTCCACACTACACTAGAGTCAGGAGGTCCCAGGTGCTAGACAAGGTCCACACTACACTAGAGTCAGGAGGTCCCAGGTGCTAGACAAGGTCCACACTACACTAGAGTCAGGAGTTCTCAGGTGCTAGACAAGGTCCACACTACACTAGAGTCAGGAGGTCCCAGGTGCTAGAAAGAGAACCTTTAGCTCCAGAGGGTGAGAACGTGTCTAGCTATCCCAGCACACACTGACGTTACACGCAGTTTTAGTATTCGGGTTGAAGGGAGAGGGCAGCCAGCTTTGCTGACCACGCGACCCGTCGCGCTGTACGTCAGCGAATCCTCTTGTGACGACAGAGGAAGGAGATGGCGTGCTGGGAGTATGCTCGAACCACAGGGGCAAGCCCTCATATTCCTGGCGGACCTCTAGCCAGGACACAATCTCTCTGTAAGGGTTGACTTTCTGTTTCAGTTACTCGCTATACTACACACACGGTGGAATAACCAGTGACAAGACGTCCCTACCAATGGTACGCTGACAAGACGTCCCTACCAATGGTACACTGACAAGACGACGTCCCTACCAATGGTACTCTGACAAGAACGACGTCCCTACCAATGGTACACTGACAAGACGACGTCCCTACCAATGGTACACTGACAAGACGACGTCCCTACCAATGGTACGCTGACAAGACGTCCCTACCAATGGTACTCTGACAAGACGACGTCCCTACCAATGGTACTCTGACAAGACGACGTCCCTACCAATGGTACGCTGACAAGACGTCCCTACCAACGATACACAGAAAAGAAGGCCAGGGACTAAGGGTCAGGGTTAGATTCATGAAAGAGTGTTCTTACTCACTCCATGGCATTCATGGGCCTAGGACACAGACAAGGAAATAACAGATACACAGCCCCTAGGTTAAAAATGTTGCACTCCTTTTCGAGGCTTTACTCCCTCAACGTTGGGATCGCTAGGTGCGATCCCCAGTGACTACAGCGCAATCAAGTGAGCATTTTTGAAACGACTCACTTTAAACTCGAATGTACTAAAAGGCAGATACAAAATATGAGCTCCTGTCGGCTGGCGGTCACCTAGCAAGCTTCAGGTAGCACCCTCCCCCCGCCCCCATCTCTAACTCCCAGCCCCTCGTCATAAAGTACCCTAATCCTGCCACACAAATAAGTTTTCTCTGACTGCACATTATAAAGAAAACTTGAAACACGATGGACCTTTTTTTTAACTAAGGGACTGGCTGTCAACTGCAATTATTTATTAAGGAGCATTGAGAAGAATTGCAGACGTTTAGAAATACCAATTTATTTAAGAAGTAGTTAGATATTTTGAAATATTGTTTTCATCAAAAT
Source organism: Timema cristinae (assembly GCA_039000515.1). Taxonomy (NCBI): domain Eukaryota; kingdom Metazoa; phylum Arthropoda; class Insecta; order Phasmatodea; family Timematidae; genus Timema; species Timema cristinae. The sequence continues at coordinate 137,530 of JBCFYV010001295.1, read as the reverse complement.
GAGGGAGAAAGTTCTGACCAGTTAAACGGTTTAGATTTTAACTCTAAAGTTAAAAAAAAAAAATCGGGAGTCATCATACATAATCGCGTAAAACAATTCCACAATTTGTGACCCTATAAAAATATGACTTTATTTTTGATAGAGGAAGGCTATATAGAGGTGTCAAACTATTTGCTTTAATCTTAGAAGTACACATTTACACGTAAAGGTTCTTTCTTTTTTTAACTTTAAATTCTAAATTCAAGCCTTCTAGCCAATCAGAGAAACCTTCTTATAATGTTTGCCACGATTTTGTAGAAAACTATGTTTTAAAATATCCGGGATTTCTAAACGGGTGCGTGGGTCTAAGTGCTCTCCCATTTAGTGCCCAACTTTGAGTATCCTGAACTGGGATGATTTTTGAGCACATCTTTATTAAAACACATTTTTTAATTGAAAATAAAGATATTGATGGTTTTAAAACCATACATATATGTTTAGAAACCATAGTTTTCGTAATTTTTCTATAAACTGTATTAAACATAATTTTCTAAAAATGTGTTCACTAAAAGTTACTTTTGTTTATATTTATAGTACATTCTAGTGCCAGTACATACAAATAGTGATGATATATCCTGTGAAGATAAGGTTGAAAGTTTGAATATAAATAAAATGACTTAAACAATCATTTGAAAATAGAATTAGAATCATAAGCTTTGAAAAATTTTAAGTTTTCCAAACGTTAATATAAGCTTACATACTAATCCAAAACCAACTATATCAAAACTTTGTCAAACCTAAACCGAATCTAATACATTACATTTTAGCGATTGAGGACTACTTCTAATCAGATTAAACCAATACCATTTTAGAAAACATTCTAAGCGAGTTGAAAGTAAGGAGTGGATTTGATTTAGAATTTAAGACTTAAGATATATTGCTCAAATATATATAGAAAGAATTAATTGATACAATTTCTTAAGTTAATTGATGTAATAAAATAAAATAGCAGATCAAAATGTAATTTATCGAACTACTCCTAAATCAGTCAACATCTCGCTGTCGTACCAACACTTAGTGTCCTTCACAATGACTTTTGTAAGTTTGTTTGATGATTCTTGTTCCTTTCATGAATTTATTATTGGACAGCAGTAATTCTCATTTATTGTAACTCTTTAATATTATTCTGTCTTCATGATTTTTTAATTTCGTTTTACAGTTACCATGATTATGGGTGACCTGGTGGTCTAGGGGTAAGGTGTCAGACTTCTGTGCTGGCGGCCGGGGTTCAATCCCTGGTCCCGGCACAGATTTATCTGATTTCCAAACCCTTCCTTCACCTCTGACAAGACATCTTGTGAATGTGAGGAATTCCAGGCCGCCACCGTGGTTCGGATTCCACGTTAAACTGTAGGTCCTTTATTTCATCTCACAATCACCCTACCATTTCACATTAGCGTAAGTGCGTATAACCCGAACGGGTAGTAAGACGCGGTGCTAATAATAATAATAATAATAATAACCATGATTATGACACCTATCTGTCGAAACATGTCGGATTGAGTATTCCAGTATTTTTTTCAATGCTGTAAATTCAAAAGGAGTAACGGGACAAACAATAACAGATAGCACTTAGAATATTACAAAATTATCTAAATCAATTATATCCGTTTCAAATTGGTTAACCTATAAATTAAAATTTTATACGTGTCAACTCTAATATCTATATATAATTTTAGCATTGTTTCAATAAATATTGTATATCTTAAAGTCGTATATTAATACTCAATCATTTAATCATAACCTATTTACAGATGTTAACCTTTTAACCCAAAAGTTTTATAGTTTGAATTCTGAAATTACATGTACTTGAACTTTGTTTTGTCTAACCTATTTTGGTATCTGTAAGTTTTAAACATTTTAACGTGTTTTTTATGTATTTTAGACTTGTATACCTTATATATTGATCAATTAATGATGAATTATTTATTACATGTGTAAGGTTTTCATTATTTGACAATATGTTATTACCATAAGTTAACCTAATTTTACATTTTGATCTGCAATTTTATTTTATTACGTCAATTAACTTAACAAATTGTATCAATCAATTCTTTCTATATATTTTTGAGCAATATATCTAAGTTTTAAATTCTAAACCTAGATTAACAAGCTTTGTTGATCTTCCAACCAATTAAAAATACAAAACTTTAGCTAACGTAGCCAAACTGAATCTAACAAAAACTTACTTTACTCAACCTTGACTTGGCTAGATTTACTTATAATAATATGAGTAATATGTTGGAAGGGTGCAGGTAAATAAACTAAATTCATGATAGCCAGCTATGCGACTAGATCCTACAAATAAAAAATAGTACATTGCAAAAAATAACAGATAGCCAAATGAGATACAGGATCCAAAGTTAGCAAATGACCCACTTAATTTATTCGCTATTGGAAGTTATTCCTTCCGGTTACGTTCGTGTTTAACGCCTGGAATAGTGGATATTCAAATTATTCTGGAATAAGAAATATTTCCAAGTGGCAAAGGAGAGTACAAGGGTAACGTTGAGAACGGAGGGAAAGGGGGAGTGGGGGAGGAGTCTCCTAGGAAAATTTTAAAATTTGGGGGGATACTCAAGCCTTGAATCGAAGTTTTAGGCTACTGTATTTTTAAATTTATTTGTTAATCCTGGATTTTTAAAGCTACAAGTGTTATTTGTTTTGACACTCACACTCATTGTTTGTAGGAAAATTAAAAAGTTTTGGTTCGAAAAAATTCAAGTGATCAAATTGAAAACATTACCTAAAACTTAAAACTATCAGGCCTACAAAGTTAGATAGTCAGTACATATACAGTTAACATAAAGCTCAATACTGATTTAAGTCATAATTTACTAATGTCTCTATTCCCTAAAAGTAGAAAATTTGTAGGCAACTTACTTACGTCTGTTTTAGTTTTACTGTAAAATAAAAAAACATGTACTTATATAATTATTTTAGTTGCTATACCCGTGGACCATGTAACGTTATCCTACGGTAGGTGTAAATAAATAAGACGCATAATCTTTTACTTCAAATTAATCTATTATCATATTATATAGCAGCCACAATAATTCAAGTCAGCAAGAAGCTATCGGAATGGATTAGTCAAAATGAACCTAAGCAGTAACTTGGTAGTTTTTACCATTTTAACCACTTACATTTATATTCGAATTTCTCACCTTCCTATAATCTTTAAAATCCTTGAAAAAGTAAATATAGAGCTAAATACTCAATATTGTGAACCACTCAAAACACGCCGCGACCCCCAGGTTGGAAACCACTGATTATTTTTATAACACACTTGGACGCAATATTTAACTTGTAAGCTCCATGAAATGTATAACTCGTTCGTCACTTTATCAAAAAATTAGCGATTTAGCCATGTTTCTTTAAACACTTTTTCAACTGTAAAATAAAGCAATAAAAAATGGAATTTATCGTTATTTCTACAGTTTTTGATACCTGCTTCATAACCTTATGGAATTTGCCCTAAAATGTTAATACTGGTACGCGAATAAACTATTCAAAACGTATTGTAATTTAGTGCGTGAGGGTGAAGGGGCTTCTCCTGACATTTTATGCAATAACTGATGACAAATTCGAAACCAGTATTCTAAACGTGGTTATACGGAATTTCATGCAAATCGAACATCATGTAAAAAAATTAAAAATGCACCCCAAATATAAAAAGTTATAGGGGGAATAAAAACTATGTTTTTGTTTAGTGTAGCCTACTTAATCAAATGAAAAATTATAAGAGCTGTAACAATATAACATAGCCCTAAGTTACTCCTCTTCCTTCATTGTTGCTTTAGCCTAAATTGCTTTCATGAAAGCCTATTTTAATAAACATTGAACTAAGATACATCAGACCTATTAAAACTAGTATGGATACTTGCTAGAAAAATGGGTGTATTTCAGAAGTCAAACACTAACACTAACCTCAATGTCCTCATTTCATCTTAGTCAGAGATCTCAATAAGAAAACAATAAAATGTTGCGTAACATTCACTGCATTTATGCCTTAAAAATCTAATAAAGTCTTAATTAAGGCATGGTCTGGACAATATGATAATTTGAATCATTAAACTGTGACAGTCTAGCAGCCACGAAAGTCACAACTAAAAACACTAAACCATAAATAAAACATTGATGGCTGAGTGAAATTTTCCTAATGGGCGGCTCATGTTCCCTTATGATTCGTTTCCATACCGCATTACACTCACCGGCCGTTGTCTTTGCCTACTGATAACGGCGCTACTAGACTACTTGATTAACTAAGATTTCTAAAATCTACAACATAATACATCTCCTTTCATTGTTTGATGATTTTTGAAGATGAGATTTTTTGTAGAGTAGAAATCAACAGTTGGGAAATTTTAAATTTGTCTGTAAAAATCTGTGATTAAGGACTTACATAATATAAATTAGTGATATAGAGAGTAATCCTAGAATTTTCCAACTAAAGACCTCAAATCTCACAAAATTCACAGCTTCCAGGCTTTAAACCAACATTGGAGGGGTGACACCCCCAACACCCTCTCCCCCAGCGCAATGCACCTGGATATAATAAGTTATATCACTTATATAAAAAATAAATACAATTATAGGATATATAATATATACCTGATATATTTCAAATAAGCCTTTGTGAACAAAACATATATTCTTTTATATTTCAGAGGTTTATATCTAATCAAGATATAACCTATGACTGATAAAACAATATAATGAATACATATTTTCTGTGCAAATATATCATCTATGTTCTCAATAACAATGGTTGGATCGTAGATAGGAACAGGCTCAAGTCTACTTTCTAGTGTATAAATATCTAGATAAATCTAAAATAAACTGTACGCAGGGCATTTATTATAAGACAGTTGCAACATTTACTAAAGCTATTTTAATACATTCAACGGTGAAGCTAAATGCCACGCTTGATTTAAAGTGTCAATTCTGATCTAAACATAAAAATATATTTACGTTTTTTCAATGTTAACAGCCCCCAAAAAAGTTAATATTTATTTAAATACTGCCATTGTGTTATAGCTATGTTCATGGCATATAACTTTTTAGATTTTTTAAAAACAAATTTAATCTAACCTTGACGTTACAGAGTAGTAACTTTATGTGCTATTTCAATAAGTTACCCAGTAAGACGACTGTATTGTTTAAAAGACGGTAACTTTAAGTATTTATAAATTTTTTAATCTGAAAAATTCTTTATAAATTATATCAAAATTTCACAAAATAGTATCTTAACTTATGAAAAGTAGTGGCGGTCGTTAAAGCAGAATGAGTGGGCCGTCCTATCAACTTTCTTGCCTCTCTTACTCTCACAAAATAGTATTATAAATAATTTTAGTTTACATATTCATAATATATTTAAGGCAGTGTTACAATTAAACCAAAGAAATTCGTAGAAATTTCGTCTGAGTAGCCATTTTTATTTCTTATAATAGGATTCTTGTCAGATGTCATTTTTTTAAATACAAAAATCGGGGTAATATGTCCAATATATCAATTTAATTTAAAAACCTCTATTTCATCTCACAATCACACTACCAATACACATTAGTGTAAGTGCGTATAAGCCGAATGGGTAGTAAGACGCGGTACTACTACTACTACTACTACTACTAATAATAATAATAATAATAATAATAATGTATTTTGTGTGAGTACGTGAATGTAGGCTGGAGTGATATTAAGATATTACAGACAAACGGGCTGGTCAGCTATGTATCGTGGGCCGTGAGTTTGTAAGCCCCGCCTTATCATTAGTTAATCATAAAGGGCCCATACATATAAATACATTTATATGCAGTTTATTGAAGCAATTCTTCAACATATTATATACTCTACACTCCATTAATTTATCTTAAAAGTTTGCAAGCTTTATTTTATTAATTACTATGATGTAATAGTGTAGCTTATAAAATAAGACTATAGTCTAGTCTGGTCTAGTATTGTCTAATCTAGTCCAGTCCATTAAATTATTGGTGTCACCTTACAGTGTAAACTAATTATAGGTTACATAAATATTATTTTGAAACGCGAGATACAAAATAAATAGGTATCTCAAACTGCTTTCCTAATTGTTATCTTACATCTGTTATTAATGAATAGTACTTTAAATGGAAAATAATGAGTATAAAACTTTACAAATACCATTTTAACGTTATTTATCACCACTAATTAATATTCGATATTAATTTATTTTATCTGTTCGATCTCTTAGATATGTTGCTGGGTATCTTGCCTACAAGATAGAGCGGAAATTTCATTGTAAACTCTGCAAGAATACATTGACAAAGTGTGATGCCAACATGGAGTCAGGGCATGATTATTTAATTTTTCATAGAGCATATCTTAACAAAGGGCAAGATGACTTAGGGAATCTCAAATCCCCTACAGATATGTTCACACACATCACGGATCTTGTCCTAGAAACCTTTGTTGAGCTATTTCCTGATGTGCAGCACCAAGAAGGTATTGTACATATAATGTTAGGAAAGGCATTGAGGAAAATAAGGCTAATATACCCTCACTGGCTTAAACAATGCAAAAAACACAAGCTATTTGCACTAAGCCACCATCTTAAAGTTAGAATCCACAAACACTTGCAGTGGACTGCAAAGGTGAACATTCATTGTTTAGGGAAACCGACGCAAAAAATGAAGAACGTATTACACCAATAATTGCATCTCGTTGAGTGAATTTGGGAGAGTTGAGTACTTGTGACTAAGCTGATTTTGAGCCCAATTAAATTTAATAGCTTAACTGTGTTTTTCACATATTTCTATGAATCTAGACTATTGTATCTAAAGTAAGATTTGTAGCGTGTTCCATTTCGAAACGTTGAAATAATGTAAGGCTTTATAATTTGTATTAATTGTGATTGTGTTGCAAACAAAACCAGCTTTTTGGCTTAAACTTTAGGTTAAAAACTTTTGACTTTTGAATATTAGGTTTAGATAGGAGTATGTTTAAATAAAACACTTTAGTTGTTAGTCTCTAAAATCTCAAATATTTACTGTATCTAGCCAAACATTCTTCATAAGACTATATAACTATAGTTGGTAAGTTAAAAATAAATACGGTATTCAAATAATGGGACATGATGACAATATGAACTCGAAAACTTACATAAGTGGCCAATGTAATATCAACTACTTTTTTCTTCTTAAATTGTGATTATTTTACTCCATAGTGCCATTGAAAGTAGTTTTAAGAATGTATAGAAATATGGTTTCACTACTAAAATGTAAAGTGATTTGTGCTCATATTACGTAAATAGACACTTTTTACTTTCTCTAGACCACTTGAAGAAGGAAGTATTGAGATCGTAAAAAAATCTAGCTCAAAATTTTGATAAATGTCAACCTCCCAAAACTGATTGATAAGTGCTTTTTGCTATGCTGTCTACCTGTGTGTCTATATCTAGGCCTAGAGCCGAAACAATTTTACTGGTCAGGCTAAATAAAACTTAGTATCTAGGGTTTTTATAGGGTTCCCCCAAGGAGTTTTAAGAGTTACCTATCCTACCCTAAATTGAGGGTAGCTTACTAAAGGTAAAAAAAAGAAGAGATAAAACAAGTTCTTGAAATCTGCTCTAACGATTTATATTAAATGTCGTATCTGGCCATTGTGTATCATTTTAAACTAAATGGCCCTTCTAATCATCTCATGATAATAATTTTAAGGCAACTTTACATAAGCAGAAATTTCAATATTATTTCTGCAAGTATTTGAGACACGAAATAACTCACTATGGTAAGGTTGTAGTAATATTATAATTTTAGAAAATCTTTACTTGAAATATATTTTTATAAAACCAATAAGGGGCTGTCCATAAATTACGAAAGGATTTTTTTCATTAGGTTTTTCCCAAATCCCCCTCACGTAGGGCTGTGGCTGTTGAGGAACATCAAGAGCTGTTTGATGAGACATATAAAGTTGATTAAGGGAAGCAAGATGATACATTGATTGTTGAGGGAGTGACTAAGGAACATTTTGATGTGGTAGAAGTATCATGGGTAGCTGATCGTTGGATGTATGGGGTTGCAATGCTTGTTGAAGGTAAAAAAGAAAATGTCCAGGGTAATAGCTGGACTCGCATTATAATACTTTTATCTCATACCGAGAGACCAAGTTAAATATTTCAGCCTTAGCAGATATTTGAAATTATTTGGGCACCTGTCGAAATGATTCTTCAATGGCTGAAAAAAACTTAGTGATGTGTGAGAGGAGTGTTTGAAAGGGTGTAGTGGGGGTAGGCAATGGCTGCCATAACAGTATCGCAGGCTACGTGTCTTTCCGCTTTCAAAGCGGAATGGAAAACCACGCACCATACGTATACGATACTATGCTGGTGTGCGAGGACCTTAAAGAAAACAAATTTGAGGATTTATTATGTTTTCTCTCTTATAATAACTAAATATTGACATAATAATATCAAAATGAGCGTGGATATGCGGGGATGAGACATTTTGTTTAGATTTCCAAACTACAAGGCCAATTTTTCCTGTAGAGACAATAAATGAGGTGGGGGAGTTTGTGGTTTTGTTCGAAGAGCTTAATGTTTTCAAACATGTAAACTTAAATTTTTTAGTAAAGGTTCCTTTTCGGCCCTAGACCAGAGATAGGACCGGATTTTGTGAAATTCACCCAGTAAGGGATGTAAAAGAGGCGTTGAAATTTTCAAAATTCACTGACCACACATCTTTTTAAATGGTGGCCTTGAAATTTAAAATGAACGTCTCTTTATAGAATTGGGTGAGAACAACTTTAGGGTTTTTCAAATTTCATCGCCTAAATTGGTATAAAGGAGCAAAAAGGGGTGGTAAATTCCATATACTCCAATCATGAAATGTTATATATAGAGGTTTATCAGGTGGCAGAGTACTAATATGAAATTAATTTATGTACGGCATCCACATGATGGGTCCTGAGGTGCGTTGGAGAAAAGCGGGTGGGGTGTCAAGACTACCAAAACTAATATGAATAACTACTTTTCAAGGTGGTAAAAGATTGAAATTATGCAAATAACCAATGAGATCACTCCAAATAATTATAAATTATGAACATTTTTATTTAATATGTAGGACCCTGGGAAATAGGGTAGGGGATATAAACAGACTAAAAATCTTTAATGTGTGCTAGAAAATTTAAGTTTGACAGTCGGTTAGGAGGACAACTCTAACCAAACATATCTTAAAAATCTAGATTAAGGGTAGAAAAATGAGTTTTAAAATGTACAAAACTAATAGAAACAACTAATTTCCAGTGAGGTAGAAGAGTGAAATTTGGAAGTAAAGTAAAGGAACCTTGCTAAACAACTCAGTATATACATTTTTAATTTTAAATGGGATTCTGGGAAATATGGGAAGGGGGCGTGGGTTATATAAATAAAAACAACTTTTAAATGTGATAGAATATTTAAATTTGGCAAGTAGGAAGAACGAGCTTTCACAAGTAACCAAATAAATCTTAATGTTATTTGAAATTTCTAAGCGGTAGTTGAAGAAATGGTAGGCGAAGACGACGTGCTCAACATTTTCATAACTTATACATTCAGCTACTTCTTTGTGTGGTAGATAACTCAAATTCATAGGTATGGAGACTACTCTAAATAAATATAAAAAATTGAAAATTTTTAATTTTTAACTTAGACAATGGGAATTGGGGGGAGGGGCTAGTTACAGCCAGAAATAATTTTTGAGATGAGGTTAGAGATTAAAATTTGAAAGACAATTAGAAATAAAACTTCAGGTAACCAAATGAGTAGTGGAATTTAAAATTTGTCAGAGTGGGTTGTAAAAAGTGGGTTGAGTGGTTAAAAACTTACAAAACTACTATAAACAACTTCTTCTCAGTGTGTTATAAAATTAAAATTCTGCATTTAGCCAAAGATACCACTTCAAATAACTATAAAAGTCCGAACATTTAAAAGTTTAAAATTAGTAGTCCAGGAAATAAAGGGGAGTTTAAAAGAAATATTAAGTATGGTAGATAAACTAAATTTGACATGCTTGTAGAAGTACGGCTTTAAATAACCAAATAAATCTTAAATTTGAGATTTTGTGGTAGTTAAAGAAATGGGACGCAGGAGGCTAAAATTTTCAAAGCCAGTTGATAAATTATTTCTCTGTGTGATATAAAATTGGAATTCGTCCAGAAAATACAGGGACCAATCAAATTAACTACAATGGCTGAGCATTTTAAATTTCAAAATGAGTCTACAGGAAATAGGTAAGGAGGGGGAGGGGTGGCGGGTGATACCCCATCACAAGTAGGAGGTAGAAAATTAAAATTTGTTAGAAGTGTAGAGGTATAATTTCAAATAACCACAAACACATTTCAAATATTATTTATTTCTAAGAAGGGTGGTGATATGGGGGTTAACTAATTAACTAATTAACATTAGTCAGGCGGATATAAGGATCAACTCAAAAAGTATCAAAGACTGGATTCTTAAATTTCAAAATGAAGGAGGGGAAAATAGGGAGGGATTTCCCCTGAAAATGTTTCCAAAGATATATAAATACAATTCTTGTGGAGGTAGACACTTTAAATATCGCCATGTAATTCAATAGACCTTCCCGGATAGCCAAATAAAGCGGCAAAATTGAAGCCCAGGAAATGGAAGCGCTTAAAATGTATACAACCAATATAGAACACTCTTTTTGATGTGGTCAGGTTGAAATAGCTTATAAGATAATCAAATACGTCTTAAAAACTCAAATTGGAATTGTGGGAGCTAAGAAGGGGGAGGGAGAGAGAGGTGTTTGGAAATGAGAGTAAACTGCCACCTTCCCAAAAGAATATACTTTTATGCATAAAAGAAAAATTAAATTTGCCAAGTTGGCAAAAAGACCACCCAACATAACCATGCAAGTTGGGAAGTTTGTAATTTCTAAAATTTACTTCTGGGAAATGGAAGGGGTCCTTAAAGTTCCCTAAACACCAAAAACTTGATATGGTGGAACACTAACTTTGTAAAGGCAGAGGAAATAGTATAAAGTACTAAAAGTAAATGAATACGCAAACTAAATACTATTTTAAAGTGGATACATTAGATTTACAAATACATAGCAGTTATCGCATATCTAGGAGCGGCATAACTATTAAAATAAACCAATTCAGGCGACATAACTTGGTGGTCACGATTATCTTTGTAAAATCATGATGCTTCATATTTAATATGTTTCTGTAACCGAGTATATTATTTAATTTATGTTCTTTGGTGAAATGTGATGCTAATTTTTCTAACATTTTTCTATGATCTTGCTTAGGTAAAGTTTGCTTTGTCAATGGGGCACAACGGCCACCCTGTGATTGCGCTCGTTTGAAAACTCAGTTAATAGATTAAGTAATATTTTCTTTCTTAGATTTCGTATCTATTAATTGATATAACTAGTTTGTGATTGCCATGGTTGGTTCAGGATTGTATGTCAAAGATTGATCTAGTACAATATGAAATCAAAGTGACCAGAATATTATGAAATATATCAATGTCCAAATTTATTTGACACATATTTTAATCAAATTTCTGTTAAATCATATTTTTGCATTATTATTATTATTATTATTATTATTATTATTGTATTGATTTTTTAATGCTAGTGATCATAATTTTAGTCTCGAGCCTGTCCAAACTATATAAACAGAACTTTATTTTACATCTTAATAGATAATTTTTACACAAAACACTTTGTAACTATGGCTGTGATTAAAACAATATTTGGGTATAGTTAAGAGTATTTTTATATATACTTGTACTGTCAACAATTTTACTCACTTTACTAAACTATATTTTATTTTGATGTAAATAGTTATTTTTAAGAAAATCTGCGATTGTTAAATGTATGAAAATATTGTTCTTTTATAGTAAAATAATCTTGTATTGAAAAAGTTTTCAGAGTAAAAAAAATTTATTTCTATTCCCCTTCACTAAAATTAAGAGATATTTAATTCTCCATACAGACACGAGAAGGTGTTGGAAGAGTGTAAATAATTGGACAAAACATTATGATCGTTTTGTTGGGTGATCCTAAAAGAGCGTTTAAGAAAATAAGCTTCATTTTCAGTCTGGATTTTACTATAAACTGATTTAAAACCGATTTGTTAACTCTCATTGCACATCTGTATAAAATAATGTTGAATATAATCTTTCCAGTGTTTAAAATAAGACGGTATTACCGATACCCAATATATACCTAGGAAACTCTTTTTATTATATTTTCTATGTATTTAACTTTAAAAAAAATTAGTAGCATATCCTTGTATAATTTGTATTTATTTGACAACTAAATGTAAAAAATAAATGCAACCTTTACAACATAAGTATTTAATTTTAATTACTGACATATTTTGTGTACACGTGTCATACTTCCCATTACAGCTATCCGCGTATTTAATCCAATGGATAAGGAATGAGGAAGGTAAAATGTTTGGGAAATGTGCCAGTATTTGCGTTGAAGGAGAATTATAAGCATATTAGGAAAAAACACTCTCAGTACAACCGATCGGGATTCGAACACATATCCCAGTTATTTGAAGTCTAGTCTATCGAAAAAGTGAATCCTAAAGAATTGTGACTGCAGAAGCTGGTCCCCAAAATATTTAATAATTCATTTACAAGTGCATTTCCAAGACTCATGTCAACACTGTAGAAGCACTGGTATTGTATATTTGGTTCCAACCCTCCCCATTGTTTGCAAAGTTTTGTTCAATGAAAGGGGGGTGAGTTGGGGTAAGGGATTGCCTCTACCTGATCTATTGTACTAGGAGAGACAAGACAGCAACTTTTAGCTCTCACTCTATCGGTTTGTCTTTCTCATCAGAAAAATTTTGAAATTGAGTTGTTTCAAAGAATTCTCACTTGGAAGCGCTGTTATCACTGGATATTTTAAGTTCTACCTGACTCGAGGAGCGCAACAAATCTCCCGTAAGGCTGTGTATCTGTTATTTCCTTGTCTGTGGCCTAGGATGAACTTAATTACAGGAGGGCTGGGCGGTGGGAGGGGGTTTCTAAATCGTAAGTTAATGACATGATGTTGTTAAGACTTAACATTAAACCCTAAAAAATGAGAGCACAGTATTTGTGTGAAAGGTGAATATGGGGAGGGAGGTCAAGTAACAAAACAGTTTTTTTAAAGTATTTATACCCCCCCCCCTCCTTATTCCTCAGTTAATGTTAGAAAATTGTATCCTACTAGAAGCTATTTGTAGTGATCCTCATTAATTGAAGAATTTTTTTAAATTAATCTCTTTTAAAAAGCTATAAATAAAAGTGACAAGATGTTTTTTCAAATTTGGATACTCCTAAAGGCTATTTGGTGTAGTATCCTTCAGCTGATTTTTTTTTTAAATTGAATGCCCTTAGAAGCTAATTGTAATAGTCTTTAATTAGATTTTTTTAAATATTAAATGTATATGATTATAAAAGATATTTGGAGTTTGATATAAGGCCATCTTTAAGTTTCGTATTAAAAACTTGTTAAGATTGAGGGGAGGGTGTTTAAACCCCCTAAATAAGCCCCACGCCCATAATGGCATAAGGAACTAAAAAGCTAATTGCCACAATAACTAAGGTACGCCACCTATTCCTATCTTGAGCTAGTTCTATCCAGTCCACCTCATTACAAACTATCTCTAGCCTGAGCTAGTTCTATCTTCGACCTTTTTTAGACCTGATTTTGCTAAGTATTTATTTGCGAATATCCTTAATTTTTTTCTCGTTATGTAAGGTAGCAGGAAATGTTTTATTATCACAGAGAGCAGTGAAAATATACATACATACATACACACATACATACATACATACATACATACATACATACATACATACATACAAACATACACACACATACATACATCCATAAATACATTCATACATACCTAATAACACCGTTCCTTTATGGGGCAGACAAGAAACTGTCAAATTACTCAAAAAAAAAGGTCTGATTATAGGCCTACACTCAAGTACTAATTACGCTAATTTGTTAGCAATTGGGAAGGATGAATTTAGAGGAAGTGAGCCCACATTTGCGTGGAGGGAGAATGGAAAACAATCTAGGATAAACCTCCCTCAGTTTACCTGCGCGAGATTCGAACTTCGACCTCCCCGTCCTTGGCAGTCTAGCTCTTCACGAAACTAGCGAGTTTGCTAACTACGCCACTGAGGCGGGTAAAAAAGTAATTTTTTCTCCCCTTTACGTGTAAAGCGAAAATCGTTTACAAAATAACCTAAAATAAGTTTTATTTAATTATGTGAAATATAAATATGTATTTGTAATTTTTGTTCTCTAAATAATTTTATATCTTTCATGAGCCGGTGGACCGCAGAAAATGTTGCGGGGGGTTGAAGACTGCAGGAGTAAGGGGATGGATTTCCCGACTGTATTCTTTTCTTAACTTACATACCGAGATCGTTATTTATTTTTTTCTTAAATAATTTTCAGTCCTGTATCGATACCAATACGTGTACCTTTCAATCTAAATTGTACCTTTCTTATCCCTACTCCAATTAGTGTGGCTACGCGGTGCACAAAATTAACAAATACATATAAAAAAGGTACGACCGAGGAAGGGTCCCATTTACGTGAAGGAAGTGTTTTAGAATAACACCTCTCCCTTCATCCCCCCCTCCCTCCAGTGTACCTCACCAGGATTTGAGCCCCGACTTACCTATCACAGGGAAAACCAGACAAGTAGCGATCGGTGCCTTTTTTTCCCCCGCGTGTGGTTAAAGTTATTACATTAACCGGAATAGCCAGAGAGAGCAGCCAATCCTGGCGTGTCCGAGCAAACAGGTTTCACACCATTGAACCATTACAATAAATATCAGGTATACTATAAAAGAGTATTTCCCCAGAGTTTTATAACAAGCTTTGATACCTCTCTTGAGGTCATCCATTAGACGAGGAACGTCGTAAAACCAGTGGTACGGACCTGTTCATTTACATCCTCCAATGTGGTTTACAACGCACGAGCTGGACAACTGATTAGCAGCAGACAGGCCGACACCTTGTCACACGTTCTAACCGTACAGCTATATCCTGATAGTGTCAAGAAGAGTGAATGTTGAAAATTAACTATGCATCCTATTTGTTTGTCATGTAAGTAAAATCCACATTACCGATTAGACGCTGAAATTAAAATGGTGAAAAGTTGCATTGGGATGGGAATTTTATTTTAAAGTAAATTTTTGTAAATCAATATTATATTTACCAGAATTCAAGAGTTTAGCCATTAAAAGACTTTATTGAAAAGCTATTTTTATTTTCCATTTGTAAAGGCACGTGTTTGATTTAGTCATGTGCGTTCATTTCGATTTTTTGTTTAAATTCTTAGTTTGGTTTTTTTGGAAAATTTGTAGCAATTTTTTAGAATTTCAGGCTATTCTATAGATATTTTTAATCACTTTTTTGTAAATTTATTCTGGGTTCTGATAGTAAACTTTGATTTGAAAAAATAATTTTTACTGTCGAGGAGTGTCTTAGTCTTCTTCGTAAGCGTCAGAGTCTGAATAATTGACATTTCCTTCCAATCATGTCTCTTTGCGGTCAAAGGTACTATTTACTACATCATAACAGTAATAGTATTATTATTATTAGCACCGCGTCTTACTACCCGTTCGGGTTATACGCACTTACGCTAATGTGTAATGGTAGGGTGATTGTGAGATGAAATGAAGGACCTACAGTTTAACGTGGAATCCGAACCACGGTGGAGGCCTGGCATTCCCCAGTAATAGTAGCAAACAAAAGGAGGGTGCGATGTCAATACTTTAGGATAACCTAGTTTTGAGCTCTCTTGAGGGGGTGGGGGAAAGAGGAGGTAAGATCTCGGGTATCTTTCGATAATTTCACAACAGCCCAATTAGACGAAACCAATATTTTGGAGGAAGTTAGGCCTAAAAAAATACTTTTCATTACTATGAGTTTTATGGCATGCAATAAGTTGTAGACCAAGATCTCCCTAGTTTTTGTATTTCTGACTTGCTCCGCCATTTTATTGCTTTTTTGTGCATAGTGAGCGAATCAAAGACAATATTTTTCATACTTTGACACAGAGGATGGGACATTCTTTACTTGATGGCCTGTGTGACTATACAGGTCACACACACAAAAGGCCAACTAGTTTATTTAGCGTTTGTAGGAGATCTAAGAACTAACAAACTAAAATATAATGCACAATAATCTGGAACAAACTAATAAAGTTATAAAATCAAAAATACAAATGTTGTTATATTTTATCTAGTTGAGGTGAGGAACCGGAGCTTATCATAGTGATAAAAATATATTAATTTTAAAACTATCAACATGAAATAAACACATTTTTTTTAATAAATTCAGAACAAAATAAAGATAAACATGTTAAGGAACTCAAACAAAATAACCACAAACTTTAAACAAAAAATGTTCAAGTTTTGAAAGAATGTGAGAGAGCTACTACTAGAAAAATTAATCGAGGCTTTATAAAAGGAATAAATGGAAATCTCCGCAAAAGGAAATCTAAAATCAACTAAGTACGAATTATTGTTTGCGAAGATGAAATAACGATTTTCAAAAGTTGTATGTGTTCATGTGGAGAATATGGTAGCCATAAAGGTGTCAATCCACGCTCCTAGTGTAAATAAATCTTGTGTTGTCCTGCCAAAACGAAATGTAAGTTTTTTTTAGGAACCTTCCGGAACAAACGAAGAACAAATTATTGCAATAAAAAATATTTTTAAAATGTTTTTAGGGGGAAAGGAAGGTAAGGTAGCTTCATGGAGGTCCAAAGTAAACATATTTGTGAGCGTACCAACACGGAAAAACTGTTGTTTTATTTTTGCGGAACAATCCGGAACTAACGAAGAAAAAATTATTGCAATCATAAAAAAATGTTTTTAAAAGGGGAAAAGGGCAAATTCATGGATGTCAAATGTTAAAGTATAGTTAATTTTGGGGACGTATCAAAACGTACAAATATATTTTTTTAACAATCCGAAACAAATGATCGCAACCATAAAAATTTCAACTCTCAAAAGTTGGAGGGAGATATCGTAAAGTTGGCACTACCAATGTAAACATACTATTTGTGAGATTATCAAAACGGAACAAACGAAAATTTTTGTGGAACAATGCGTCGTGACAAGCGAAAAACAAACGATTGCAATAAAAAAAAATTGGGGGAGGAGACTTTGTGGACGTATTTTTTTCACAGTTGGTACCTACCCATGGTACAAATTTTGGGATTATTTAAGAAAATATTAAATATCTATCCATGTTTCTTGTTATATTATTATTTAGCTATGTCATTGTCACTTTCCTACACAACTCAAAATTCTGAATTTTAAATTGAACTAATCTCACAACTATCATTTTCTTCAGAGCTTTGGAGTTCTGAGTCTTTACATTCAACATCAGAATACTTATGTCTAATAATGCTATCATTTGAGTAAGGAGGGAATTCTACCACACCGGACATGTACTCCGTATCACGTATGTCTTCTCTGTAATAGAACAAATATTAGGGCCTAAATTATCATTTCAAAATGTATATTACTGTATTTATTCTAATAAATAATAGGCAAACTATGATTTTTCAATAGAGATAAGGAGTATTATAAAGATAAATATGTTTTATACATCTATATAAGTTGTAATTTTATATATATACGAGAAAGAGAAAGTTGAACAAAACTGATGATTACGTTGTTCATTTGTGCAAGTCATGTGACATATTATAATATATTATTTCAAAGTGTACTTAAATTATATAAAGATAAACTTCGATAAGGAATTGAATCGGTTGGTGAATCAAGATAAAAATATGTATTCAAAAAATTACTAGGAACTTGCAGCAATAAACTCTAGTTTACAAAAAAAAAAAAAAGGGGTTTATTAATAATTTACCTAGATAAATAAAAAATATATATTATTTTTACATATTTTTGGTGGATTTCCACATGTGTTCTCTTTCTATAGTTTTCACCTCCACTCTCCAAGTAAATAGGGTGCATTTACTATAAAATTGTGTTTCCTTATCCTTGCACCCTTGAATAACTCAAACCTTAAAACCTAATCACTAAATAATTCAAAGTGCCTAAAAACAGGAGAGCGATCATATTTAAGTTTATAAGTTACATCTTATTTTGATAAGAATGCTTCAGTTATTTTGATTAAATTAATTCAAATAAAAATCGTTCACTCTCTTTCCCTCTCTCACACACATAGGATTTTTTTATGAGTTATATGTAATAAAAAACATTCTTTTGTGAATGAAATACATTATTTATTTGCAAAAATATAATAAAAAAAATGGTTAGAAAGACTGTCGTTACAATAGTAAATAGCGGTTTTCCATTTGAAGTAAATTCAAAGTGCTCATACCCTTGCAAATGCAAACATCAATCACAATTACTACTATAATATCATACTTGGGCCTAAAATTACTCTCTAAGTGAGTTAAAAATGCTTAAATAACGAGCACTATACCTTTCTATATTGTTTAGGTGCCCAACAGGATATCTCACTAATGACACATCATCATTACAGACTGCTTATATAGGAACTACCCTTATAAGTGGGATTAACAGAGAAATTCTAAATATTTAAATAGAATAGTTTTCAAAATTTAAGTCATATAAAATGCTGGAAAAATTGCCAGCTTAAACATTGATTCTTGCATTCACACGATTTTTAAGGCGATAAAAAATATATTTCTTATCAAGCATATTTTCAAGAGGCCACTCAATTAACAGTTTGACAGTTGTGGGAGAGAACGTAAGAAAATACAGGCTATAAATGTGATATAATTATAGTATCATAGCCCGACACGTTAGCTCAGTCGCTAGTGGAATGGTCTACAGTGCAAAGGGTTTCAGTTTCGATTTCTGATAGGGGCATAATATTTATTATTTGATCAATTCCCGGCCTTCTTCTGGAGGTTGTATATGTCTTTGAATTCAACAATTCTATTTAACCGTAGAAACTTGCCATATTCATAAAATTATCAAATATTTGAACAATATAATCAATTTAATTGAAGATAATAATTGCAATTTTCACTAAATTGAAGATCGTGAAATTATTTTTTCCATATGCATATGAATGTATTCCGAGTAATTAGTTTTGCCAATTTAAGCTATATAAAATAATGCCTTTTTCTGAATTAATAATGACTAAACTAGTTCAAATAGCTAAGAAATTAAAACACTATAAAATGCCTAGATTGCTAATTTTTTTCGTGAAAAAGATTCTTTATACAATGGCTGTAAAAATTGCTTTTAAATGTTAAGTATTTATTTCATTATTCTTGATATGCAATGTGTCGAAACCTTGGGTGATCGCTTACAGCCATTTATTGTTTACTAGATTGTATATTCTGTGTTACTGATTCTGGAAAACAAATCTATACATTATTACAACATGTTTCAACAATGAAAAAAACCGGCAATGATATAAAGATCATTATCACTACAATATGAGACTAACTATTTCAAGAGACAACTTGTGAATGATCGTTCAAACAGAAATCTCGCAAGGACTGCAGATTACTTGAGTTTCTGTAGTAACACAGCTGGAGTAACTGCTGTGGAGGCGGGCTATCACCCGTTCTTGCCAACTAAGCCACACTTCCCTACAAATTTTTTGATCTCTTGAGCCAACTTGGGATTTCAGTGCATATTTTTATGGTATACGTAAATCAAGTTATCCAGTAAAACGTTGCATATTTAAATCTGAATATTTTTTATATCTTAAGTATACATATCTATAGATCACATGAATATTAATATTTAATATTTATAGATGAATTAGTATTAATAAACAATTGTTGAATTGTGTTGATTTTAAGGGAACTTTAAGTATATTTATATAGATTATGCTTATACCTACGTTAAAACCCCAGCTTTATCAAATAGGTATAGTATTAAAGATACTAAATTTCAATTTTCAAAATTTTATTTCAAAAAGTGTGGCCTAAAACTAGATTCGGAAAACGTAAAAATTGAAGTTTCTTACCCTCATAGCTCTTGAATAAAAATACATTATGGTGTGTAACATTTCATAGAAGAAAACTCTTTTGAATGGCGAAAAAAAATTCTGTACATATGGCCTTAAGGATGATAACGGTTGAATTCAGAGGAAGTGTACCCCCATTTGCGCGGAGGGAGAGTGGAAGATAATTTTTGAAAAAACACCCTCAGTAAACTCGACTGAGATTCGAACATCTATCTCCCCATCATCGGCAGTCTAGTCTACTACGAGAGTAGCGCGTTAGACCACGCAGCCATCGAAGTGGGTAAAACTGTTACTTTGTTTGCAATCCACACGAGTGGTGGGTGGAGTAACATTTTATAAATTGTAATAAAACAAAGAAATGGTACGTCATAAATTGTACAAACTTTCTCATATAATTTGATGTATTATAATTTGGAACAAATTTTCAAAAATAATTTAATTGTAAGCTACCTGCCAGCACACTCCTTTTCGAGCCCTGGATGAGTTTACTAAGGTGTATTTTTTTTACAAATATTGTTTCCCTGTCTTACTACATGCAAATCCGGAAACACTTATTCTAAATTCAACCTTCTCCCTCCTAGCACATTTAGTTTGAACATCAGGATAGTCCGTACGGGTTGTAAAATGGGGAGCCTTAAAAAAAATCGGGTACGTTTACCTTGAGGAATTACTACTATAACTTACTAGATTTATATCTGGAAGAAGGCACAGGAAAGGTGGATAGAAACATATAAAAGATAACAAACACAATATGGCTTTTATCCCCCTCACTCACTCTAAGAAGGGATTTTTTGAAAAAGAGGATATTGAAAATAGCGCTTTCCCGAAACCGCATGAAATCAGAAACAAGAAATTTGAGGTGGTTTTGGTTTTAAAAAGAAAATAATACAAACGGATGAAAGAGGTAATATTGTCTAGCTGAGCTGTTTCTCTCATTGCACAAAGTACAAATACCGTGGTTTGTCTTTTTCAAATTTCGCAGTGGCTAATAGACAACTTACTAGAATATTTATTAAAAACAAAAATGATTGTTTTTATCAGCATACCTCACACAAACTAAATTCTAGATCCTACTCAACGTATAGTCTTCCGGGTGTTTGTTTACACAATGTACAATATTTATACCGTGCCGGGAATTGAAACCGGGGCCCTTAATTTAGTAAACAGACGCGCTACCAACAAGGCTAAGGTGCAGGACTAAACCCCCTCTTTTCCTCTAAGGATATTATGCTTTTTTTTAAGCGTTTGGCATAATTGACTGTGAGAGATTGAGTATCTACAATAGCCCCATGGCTTCTTTGGTGCTGGTTGACAGCTTTGAAAAGTTACCAGACTAAATTATAAATCCCTACGCCGAACTATATGATCTGCAAAAACATGTGTTTAGCAGCTGTCACTTCTGACAGTCAAAATTTAGGTATATACCTATATGTTGACTGTCAGAAGTCGGCTGTGAGCTGTCAGTCAGCACCAAAGAAGCCACGAGGCTACTGTAGTTAGTTCGCCTGTGTATGTAGACTTTTAACATGGTATCTGTTCAACTTGATCAATGAAATTCTTGGCATTCTCTCTCCCCTCCTCGTTATTTTATTAATATTTTTTATGAATAATAATAAGTTTTAAAATTTAAATAAACAATTTTTTTGTATATAATATTTATAAATATATTAAGAATTATAAAACTATAGGATATATTACACGGCTACAAAATAAAACCAGTTTAACCACATGGGTAATTTACTTATTTAATGATTATTTTATTTCATATTGTGAGTAAAACAACATTTTCCCGTGTTTTTTTTTTTTTTTTTAATTCAACCAATTCCCGGTTTATTCAGTTCATCCCCAAATTCCCGGCTAATTCCATTTTTTCCCGGATGGCGGACACCCTGCTATGCACCCAGGTACACCCAGGAGGTTGTCCACACGCCGTACCCGCAATGAGATGGTGAGATGATAGTGATAATGAAGATGTGGAGCCTGCGGAGATAGTAAACCTAACTTGAGCCTAACTAACCAGACCTAGGCGACGGTAGTACCAGTTCCCCTTTCAGGAAATATACCTTTGGTCAAACCAGCGAGCTGTATATCAGTAGCCAAGGAGGCTGACCACTTGACCAGGAGACCGGTCAGTGTGCATGTAATCGGTCACTACTGAGTGAACCTACATCCGGCCTCGTTAGAAAAGGGGCAGGGTCTGTGCGTGACAGCAACCCATTAATATTTAATTAGGAGGGTGAACTACCCTTACTGTCTATTGATTTACGTGGCCACCACGTCTTAATTTTCATTCTTTCTTTCTTTTTTCACCACGTCTCACTATACGTTTGGGTTATACGCATAGATACAAATATCGCTAAGGTATTAGGGCTAAGAAAGTATGTTGAACACAAACAGAGGTAAATGGGGCATTTGTCCTTTTCTGCCCGCACCACCCCCTCCCCCAATATCGCAAATAATTGTAATACAGTAGTGTCCCGACTTACCTAAGTACCGCACTATCCGAGGTTCCACACTATCCGAGGTTCCGTACTATCCGAGGTTCCGTACTACCCAAGGTTCCGTATTATCCGAGGTTCCGTAATATCCGAGGTTCCGCACTATCCGAGGTTCCGTACTATCCGAGGTTCCGTACTGTCCGAGTTTTCGGTAATGTGAGGTAGCTTCAGTCACATCCACAGAGAATCAACGAGACTCCGCCGAGAACTTATGAAATGAGCCGCTTCGGTGGTCGAATGGTCTAAGGCATCACTCTCGCACTACAGTGTATCGTCGAATAAGGGTAGTTCAGGGTTTCGAAACCCCGATCGGGCGTGGTGAGGGTGGTTTTCACTGAAGAGTTTCCTATCCTCCCTCCATACACGTTCAGGTACATTTACTATCAATTCTACCTTCCTCGTCCCTACAACATTAGCGTATAGCCCGAACGTGAGGCGTGGCGGAAGAAACTCTCCAGAATAATATAGAACAGTGGAGATTTGGCGAACGCATCATAATACAGTAATATAGAGCAGTGGGGATTTGGCGAACGCATCATAATACAGTAATATAGAGCAGTGGAGATGTGGCGAAGGCATAGGCCAAATTTTAAGAGCAGGTTTACGACTTTATATCCAAAAATATATACTACTCATAATATTCGATTAAGACAAACAGTACAGAAATAATAACTTAAATACTTTGTGTACACTCGCCTTAAAGTGGGCGTGTATGAGACGCTAGATGAGGGCAGTGTTTATGCAGTTTTTATATCAAAATAATTTTTCTGTAAAAATAAATCAAATATTTCCAGAGTAGACATAAAGAGTTTAATTTTCTTCACGACTATCAACAGTTATTGAATATCTGTCAAGGTTGTCCTGAAATGTTTTGACGACTTTTTCTGTTCATTTAAAAAGTTTCTATCTAATGCTACTATGCTCACTACAGATATTCAACAACTGTTGATATCACGTGAAGAAAATTAAACTTTAGGTTTCTTCTGGAGAATTTTTTTTTTCATTTTGTCACAAAAAAAGTTTCGCTATAAAAACTGCTGGCCTTTTCTCCACAAATGATTCCACCCCACCTTAAAAAAAGGAACATTTGGTCCGGAATAGCCAAATATTTATTCTAATAGGGTAATGATAATAAACGTAGAATTTAAAGGAAATGTTTTCACGTTTTCATGGAGAGAGAGTAAGAGAGAGTGGGGAAATCATTTAGTAACAGCAACCATCAGTGCACCCGACCGAGATTCGAGATCCGACCTCCCCGTATTTGGTAATACTTGACGAGGCTTCCACGCCAGTCCACGTGTCCATGGACGTCAATCAAATAAAATGAGGGGCTCTAAGATCTATCATTCGAGGTGAAGGTGTGGTTATCATGTCGTGCCACCATGCTAGGTGACAAATTTAAAGGTTCACCACTGGGGGGAATCTGAGATTATACAATCGTATTATTCCCTCCGTTATAGACAAGATTGTAGTGTTCACTAGTGGGGGAATCTGAGATTATACAATCGTATTATTCCCTCCGTTCTAGACAAGAGTGTAGTGTTCACTAGTGGGGGAATCAGAGATAATACAATCGTATTATTCACTCCGTTCTAGACAAGATTGTAGTGTTCACTAGTGGGGGAATCTGAGATTATACAATCGTATTATTCCCTCCATTCTAGACAAGATTGTAGTGCTCACTAGTGGGGGAATCTGAGATAATACAATCGTATTATTCCCTCTGTTCTAGACAAGATTGTAGTGTTCACTAGTGGGGGAATCTGAGATTATACAATCGTATTATTCCCTCCGTTCTAGACAAGATTGTAGTGTTCACTAGTGGGGGAATCTGAGATTATACAATCGTATTATTCCCTCCGTTCTAGACAAGAGTGTAGTGTGCACCACTGGGGGGGAATCTGAGATAATACAATCGTATTATTCCCTCCGTTCTAGACAAGATTGTAGTGTTCACCACTGGGGGGGGGGAATCTGAGATTATACAATCGTATTATTCCCTCCGTTCTAGACAAGATTGTAGTGTTCACTAGTGGGGGAATCTTAGATTATACAATAGTATTATTCCCTCCGTTCTAGACAAGAGTGTAGTGTTCACCACTGGGGGGGAATCTGAGATTATACAATCGTATTATTCCCTCCGTTCTAGACAAGAGTGTAGTGTTCACCACTGGGGGGGAATCTGAGATAATACAATCGTATTATTCCCTCCGTTCTAGACAAGATTGTAGTGTTCACCACTGGGGGGGGGGAATCTGAGATTATACAATCGTATTATTCCCTCCGTTCTAGACAAGATTGTAGTGTTCACTAGTGGGGGAATCTTAGATTATACAATAGTATTATTCCCTCCGTTCTAGACAAGAGTGTAGTGTTCACCACTGGGGGGGAATCTGAGATTATACAATCGTATTATTCCCTCCGTTCTAGACAAGATTGTAGTGTTCACTAGTGGGGGAATCTTAGATAATACAATCGTATTATTCCCTCCGTTCTAGACAAGATTGTAGTGTTCACTAGTGGGGGAATCTGAGATTATACAATCGTATTATTCCCTCCGTTCTAGACAAGAGTGTAGTGTTCACCACTGGGGGGGGAATCTGAGATTATACAATCGTATTATTCCCTCCGTTATAGACAAGATTGTAGTGTTCTCTAGTGGGGGAATCTGAGATTATACAATCGTATTATTCCCTCCGTTATAGACAAGATTGTAGTGTTCTCTAGTGGGGGAATCTGAGATTATACAATCGTATTATTCCCTCCGTTCTAGACAAGAGTGTAGTGTTCACCACTGGGGGGAATCTGAGATTATACAATCGTATTATTCCCTCCGTTATAGACAAGATTGTAGTGTTCACTAGTGGGGGAATCTGAGATTATACAATCGTATTATTCCCTCCGTTCTAGGCCATGTTTTATCAGTGATATTGGGGCTACTTCTAAGATCTTATATTTACAGTTGACTATAAAAATAATAATATGGGATAGTAGGGAGGTCAAGTAAATAAAAAAACATTTCCTTATCAACACATCACGCACTAGTTTTAAATGTGTATATTCTTCGATATCACACTCGCATGGTATATTATACAGACCTAATATGAACTGTAAGAACTGTAAGACCTTTATAACAATGCACCCCGACTCCGTGAAATTTCAGAGCAAGGACCTAGGGTGGGGTATCGTCACTCAGAACGCACTTAGGACCAATTTGTTTTCATACCTTTCCTTCTAGAAGCTGCCATATCGCTACTCAGTGTTTTTCATCACTTCCTTTTGGCTCCCATTTGTCTGTAGTAAGACAAGGATGGTGAAGAGTGTTGCGATAACTAGAAATATTACAGCCCAGAAAGAAGAGTAAATATTGATCCATACGCTTGCGGAAAGTTGATAAAATCGTTTGTTTACCCAAAGGGAAATTTTCCCTAAATAGTTTTTAACTCTCGTTCTAGGCAAATGCTGTCTCATTTCCTCTTAATGTTTTTTTCCTCCTTGCCTCATTGGTGTAGATTTGGGGCTATCCTTCATTGGGTAGTAACTTCCAGTGAAATAAAAAATAATGGCCTCATCCTGTTACTTGAGTTAGTCAATACTTACTCTGGAACTTTTGACTGACAGAAAATTAGGTACAATTTTTATAAGAAGGGCCTCCTTATCTGACAACTAGTAAAAGTTACTATATCTACATTCAAGTATACATACGTCAAGTCATGTTAGATGCAGCTGTCACTTTTAATAAATATTGTTAATACCTATAAAATAGCAGTCGTAAAATATTAAACCCGCTTCATCGATCGAATGGTCTCGGGCAGCGGTTCTAAAACTGTGGTACGCGTACCACCACTGGTACGTGTACCACCACTGGTACGTACAATTGTTTCCAGTGATATGCCATGAGAAGCCAAACAAAACAAGCAAACCTTATAAATATATTGAGACCAAGTCTAACCACAAGTAAAACAGATGTAACCAATGGTTGGGAACATTGGTTCAAGCTCAAAGAGCCGTACAGTCTGTGTTGTTATATCACTGAGCGTCATTAAAAATAGTAAATAATTTGCATTACCTTGGTGGTACCCCTAATTAGGGAAATTGTTGGGGTGGTACACTCCATCCGAAAGTTTGGGAACTGCTGTTCTAAAGGGATCACTCTCGGTATTTACTGGACTGTCGATGAGGGAGATATCGGGGTTCAAATCCCGGTCGGATTTATTATTATTATTATTATTATTATTATTAATAATAATAGCACCACGTCTTACTACCCGTTGGGGTTATACGCACTTACACTAATGTGTAATGGTAGGGTGATTGTGAGATGAAATGGAGGACCTACAGTTTAACGTGGAATCCGAACCACGGTGGAGGCCTGGCATTCCACACATTCACAAGATGTCTTGTCAGAGGTGAAGGAATGGTTGGTAATCAGATAAATCTGCTCCATGACCGAGGATTGAACCCCAGACCTCCAGCACAGAAGTCCGACACCTTACCCCTAGACCGCCAGGTCACCCTCGGATTTATTGAAGGTTTTTTTCCAAAGTGTTTTTCCACACTCCCATCACGCAAATTAGGTTACACCTCCTCTGAACTTGACTTTCCTCACCCTTAACACATAAGTGTAATTTTTTACGTAAATTCGTATAACCTGAACAGGTAGTAAGACCCCATTAGACCGAACCTTGTTAGTCCGAAATTCCGGATAATCCGAACATATTAAAGTTAAAAGAGAACTGTAAGATACAGTGATATCTGATATTTACATGATGTAGTCAACAGAATGTGTTTTCCTGTAATTACAAATAATAACAGAATATATCACGTGTTATACATCAGTTAAATAAATGAACATTTGATTATACTCTTTCAACCGTAATTTAAAATCCGTGAAAATACTGACTCCCTGTATTCCCCCGGTTAATCCAAACAACCTTCGATCCCAATTAGGTCGGACTAACAAGATACTAGTGTATATGGTCAAAATGTTATCAAAGTGGTCCGTAAAATATATGTTTTTATTTATTTTCTAAACGATCCTTACTATAAAATGGACTGTATATTCTGTCCCAATATTAAAGTTGCGTCACACTTCAAACTGGCCACGATAACAAATGCAGTAATGTCTCGAAATGTTGGCCTACAGTTATATATATAGTGACAACCTCTGTTTGAAAAACAACTCGGTGAGGAATGGAGGGCCTGTAACGTGCGTCAGAAAGATTAATTCACACGCCACTGATAACAATATCAACGACATTATATATAATATGTCTGACACTGGCAAGCACGGAATGAATTTGTATGACTTTGCTCGTGACGTCATCAAATGTATTTATTTTCTTATTGGGGTATTTTGCGTACACTTTCTAGTGGCGCGGCGCTTGAAAAGAACGCCGTTCATTCGGACTCGCCAATTTTGCTGGCGAACTTTTGAGTTAACGCTCTCGAATTTTAAACAAATTGTATAATTTTGAATCAAGAGAGTTTTGCGTCATGAAAGTGAACGACTCTCTTTGGTCGTTTAAAAGTTACTGTGCTAGAAAATATTACTTTTACTTTTTACAGAACTATACAGCTACCCAAGAACTGCCTCTGTGGTTCTAGAGGTTAGAGTTCCTAGATATAGATACAGAGGTCCCGGATTCGATCCCCAGAGCTTACAGAATATTTCTGTGAAGCATTGGGTCTGGAACGGAGTCAAATTCAGCCTCGTATAGCAGCTGAGCTCTAGAAAACTGGGATTAACGGCCGGAAAGGTCGTTGTGCTGACAACATGACACCCTCTATCCACAAATGTTGGCACTATCATCCCTAATGACGACGGCCGCTCGGTCAGTATAGCGCACTGGCACCATGGAGGTTTGTTTATACAGCAGCGATAAAATGTATTGCTGCTGTATAATATTTAATGTTTAAGTACCTGCTCTAGATCTGGCCATTCGTCCTTGTCTTACACTGCCGTCCTGAGGAGGGGACACCATTATCCCCAGTTGAGAGGATGACGACGGTGGAAAGCAGAGAGGACATACAGTTTAACATGGGTTCCGAACCACGGCGGAGGCCTGGCATTCCACACATTCACAAGTTGTGATTAATACACGTCTTGTCAGAGGTGAACGAAGGGTTTGGAAATCAGATAAATCTGTGCCGGGATCAAGATTTGAACCAAGGACTCCTAGCACCACTAGACCACCAGGTCACCACTATTGATTTATAAACAGACATTATACCAAAACATGAGATACCAACTAATTTAGGAAAAAACACTCAATACTAACTAAGCATGTGCCTTAGCAGGACTTGTACTATCTTGCCAACAGGACGTACAACACCCAGTTCTAACAACAGGACTTGTACTATCTTACTAAGAGGACGTACAACACCCAGTTCTAACAACAGGACTTGTACTATCTTACTAAGAGGACGTACAACACCAAGTTCTAGCACCAGAACTTGTACTATCTTGCCAACAGGACGTACAACATCCAGTTCTAGCAACAGGACTTGTACTATCTTGCTAAGAGGACGTACAACACCCAGTTCTAACAACAGGACTTGTACTATCTTACTAAGAGGACGTACAACACCCAGTTCTAACAACAGGACTTGTACTATCTTACTAAGAGGACGTACAACATCCAGTTCTAACAACAGGACTTGTACTATCTTACTAAGAGGACGTACAACACCCAGTTCTAACAACAGGACTTGTACTATCTTGCTAAGAGGACGTACAACACCCAGTTCTAACAAAGGACTTGTACTATCTTGCTAAGAGGACGTACAACACCAGTTCTAACAACAGGAACTTGTACTATCTTGCAAGAGGACGTACAACACCCAGTTCTAACAACAGGACTTGTACTATCTTGCTAAGAGTACGTACAGCACCAAGTTCTAACAACAGGACTTGTACTATCTTGCAAAGGACGTACAACACCCAGTTCTAGCAACAGGACTTGTACTATCTTGCTAAGAGGACGTACAGACACCAAGTTCTAACAACAGGACTTGTACTATCTTCTAAGAGGACGTACAACACCCAGTTCTAACACAGGACTTGTACTATCTTACTAAGAGGACGTACAAACACCAGTTCTAACAACAGGACTTGTACTATCTTGCTAAGAGGACGTACAACACCCAGTTCTAACAACAGACTTGTACTATCTTGCTAAGAGGACGTACAACACCCAGTTCTAACAACAGGACTTGTACTATCTTACTAAGAGGACGTACAACACCAGTTCTAACAACAGGACTTGTACTATCTTGCTAAGAGGACGTACAACACCCAGTTCTAACAACAGGACTTGTACTATCTTCTAAGAGGACGTACAACACCAGTTCTAACAACAGGACTTGTACTATCTTGCTAAGGACGTACAACACCCAGTTCTAGCAACAGGACTTGTACTATCTTGCTAAGAGGACGTACAACACCCAGTTCTAACAACAGGACTTGTACTATCTTGCTAAGAGGACGTACAACACCAGTTCTAACAACAGGACTTGTACTATCTTGCTAACAGGACGTACAACACCCAGTTCTAGCAACAGGACTTGTACTATCTTACTAAGAGGACGTACAACACCCAGTTCTAACAACAGGACTTGTACTATCTTGCCAACAGGACGTACAACACCCAGTTCTAGCACAGAACTTGTACTATCTTGCTAAGAGGACGTACAACACCAAGTTCTAACAACAGGACTTGTACTATCTTGCTAAAGGACGTACAACACCCAGTTCTAACAACAGGACTTGTACTATCTTACTAAGAGGACGTACAACACCCAGTTCTAACAACAGGACTTGTACTATCTTGCTAAGAGACGTACAACACCAGTTCTAACAACAGACTTGTACTATCTTGCCAACAGGACGTACAACACCAGTTCTACAACAGGACTTGTACTATCTTGCTAAGAGGACGTACAACACCAAGTTCTAACAACAGGACTTGTACTATCTTGCCAAGAGGACGTACAACACCAGTTCTAACAACAGGACTTGTACTATCTTACTAAGAGGACGTACAACACCCAGTTCTAACAACAGAACTTGTACTATCTTGCCAACAGGACGTACAACATCCAGTTCTAGCAACAGGACTTGTACTATCTTGCTAAGAGGACGTACAGCACCAGTTCTAACAACAGGACTTGTACTATCTTACTAAGAGGACGTACAACACCCAGTTCTAACAACAGACTTGTACTATCTTACTAAGAGGACGTACAACACCCAGTTCTAACAACAGGACTTGTACTATCTTACTAAGAGGACGTACAACACCCAGTTCTAACAACAGGACTTGTACTATCTTACTAAGAGGACGTACAACACCCAGTTCTAACAGCACAGGAACTTGTACTATCTTGCCAACAGGACGTACAACATCCAGTTCTAACAACAGGACTTGTACTATCTTACTAAGAGGACGTACAACACCCAGTTCTAACAACAGGACTTGTACTATCTTGCCAACAGGACGTACAACACCCAGTTCTAAGCAACAGGACTTGTACTATCTTACTAAGAGGACGTACAACACCCAGTTCTAACAACAGGACTTGTACTATCTTACTAAGAGGACGTACAACACCAGTTCTAAAAACAGACTTGTACTATCTTGCTAAGAGGACGTACAACACCAGTTCTAACAACAGGACTTGTACTATCTTCTAAGAGGACGTACAGCACCCAGTTCTAACAACAGACTTGACGTATCTTGCAACAGGACGTACAACACCCAGTTCTAACAACAGGACTTGTACTATCTTGCCAACAGGACGTACAACACCAGTTCTACAACAGGACTTGTACTATCTTGCTAAGAGGACGTACAACACCAAGTTCTAACAACAGGACTTGTACTATCTTGCCAACAGGACGTACAACACACCAGTTCTAAACAACAGTGACTTGTACTATCTTGCTAAGAGGACGTACAACACCCAGTTCTAACAACAGGACTTGTACTATCTTACTAAGAGGACGTACAACACCAGTTCTAACAACAGGACTTGTACTATCTTGCCAACAGGACGTACAACACCCAGTTCTAACAACAGACTTGTACTATCTTGCTAAGAGGACGTACAACACCCAGTTCTAACAACAGGACTTGTACTATCTTGCTAAGAGGACGTACAACACCAGTTCTAACAACAGGACTTGTACTATCTTGCCAACAGGACGTACAACACCCAGTTCTAACAACAGACTTGTACTATCTTGCTAAGAGGACGTACAGCACCAAGTTCTAACAACAGGACTTGTACTATCTTACTAAGAGGACGTACAACACCAGTTCTAACAACAGGACTTGTACTATCTTGCTAAGAGGACGTACAACACCCAGTTCTAACAACAGGACTTGTACTATCTTGCCAACAGGACGTACAACACCCAGTTCTAACAACATGACTTGTACTATCTTGCTAAGAGGACGTACAACACCCAGTTCTAACAACAGGACTTGTACTATCTTGCTAAGAGGACGTACAACACCCAGTTCTAACAACAGGACTTGTACTATCTTGCCAACAGGACGTACAACACCCAGTTCTAACAACATGACTTGTACTATCTTGCCAACAGGACGTACAGCACCAAGTTCTAACAACAGGACTTGTACTATCTTGCTAAGAGGACGTACAGCACCAAGTTCTAACAACAGCACTTGTACTATCTTGCCAACAGGACGTACAACACCCAGTTCTAGCACCAGAACTTGTACTATCTTGCCAACAGGAAGTACAACATCCAGTTCTAGCAACAGGACTTGTACTATCTTGCTAAGAGGACGTACAGCACCAAGTTCTAACAACAGGACTTGTACTATCTTACTAAGAGGACGTACAACACCCAGTTCTAACAACAGGACTTGTACTATCTTGCTAAGAGGACGTACAACACCCAGTTCTAACAACAGGACTTGTACTATCTTGCTAAGAGGACGTACAACACCCAGTTCTAGCAACAGGACTTGTACTATCTTACTAAGAGGACGTACAACACCCAGTTCTAGCAACAGGACTTGTACTATCTTACTAAGAGGACGTACAACACCCAGTTCTAACAACAGGACTTGTACTATCTTGCTAAGAGGACGTACAACACCCAGTTCTAACAACAGGACTTGTACTATCTTACTAAGAGGACGTACAACACCCAGTTCTAACAACAGGACTTGTACTATCTTGCTAAGAAGACGTACAACACCCAGTTCTAACAACAGGACTTGTACTATCTTGCCAACAGGACGTACAACACCCAGTTCTAACAACAGGACTTGTACTATCTTGCCAACAGGACGTACAACACCCAGTTCTAACAACAAGACTTGTACTATCTTGCTAAGAGGACGTACAGCACCAAGTTCTAACAACAGGACTTGTACTATCTTGCTAAGAGGACGTACAACACCCAGTTCTAACAACAGGACTTGTACTATCTTGCTAAGAGGACGTACAGCACCCAGTTATAACAACAGGACTTGTACTATCTTGCTAAGAGGACGTACAGCACCCAGTTCTAACAACAGGACTTGTACTATCTTGCTAAGAGGACGTACAGCACCAAGTTCTAACAACAGGACTTGTACTATCTTGCCAACAGGACGTACAACACCCAGTTCTAACAACAGGACTTGGACTATCTTGCCAACAGGACGTACAACACCCAGTTCTAACAACAGGACTTGTACTATCTTGCTAAGAGGACGTACAACACCCAGTTCTAACAACAGGACTTGTACTATCTTACTAATAGGACGTACAACACCCAGTTATAACAACAGGACTTGTTATAGCTTGATGACTGTTGTGACAACAAGCTCTTTAC
Organism: Timema cristinae; assembly: GCA_039000515.1. Lineage (NCBI taxonomy): Eukaryota > Metazoa > Arthropoda > Insecta > Phasmatodea > Timematidae > Timema > Timema cristinae. Next base: position 104,132 of record JBCFYV010001295.1, on the reverse strand, counting down.
AAGTCTGGTATTGTGGGCTAATGTATGCCAGCCGGGATCATTGTCTTGCCTTGTGGCCAGGCGTTGTTTCAAGATGAAGACATCATTTTTCCTTTTAGTAGTCCAGGGCGCATAATGGCCCTCTACAACAACAAGATGATGTCCGGTCTAACACTGGACAACTTGGCTCACACTGGCAGGAGAGGTTTCAGCCAATCAGATGTTGACAAAACTTTCAACAGTACACGAGTTTGCTGTTTACTGGAATGAACGCTGTTGATCATTGTGAATAGAATGATGTCACAACTCAGTTTATATTGTTATCTGTATTTTCATCCTCCCCTGTTTGTTCTCCTACTACCGGACAGCTCCAACTAAGAACGTTATAAGCCCACTTGGTTGCTGGGTTTTAGGAATATCTTATCTATTCTGGCACATTAAGGGCTTTTTGAACCATAGCCCTTATCGGTGAACACGCGCTCTAAATGTTAGGTTGATCTAGTCTGGTTTGCCGGTGATGGAGAGGTCGGGGTTAGGATCGCGGCTGGATGGACTAGGGATTCTCCACCCCTTTAAACGGGTTTTAATTCTCTCCTCTACGCAAATGAAGGCACATTTCCTTTAAATTCCACACCATAATTATAGTTAAAATGCGTACTGCCACCGCTTCTTGCATTCTAATTCAATTACATGATGTAGGGATGATTAGAGCAAAATTTAGTGGAAGTGTACCCACATTTACGTGAAGGTGGTACAAGATATTGCGAGACCGACGTCTTTAGAACAAGGGTTGACAACCCTTTTGAACCCGAACCTACTTATAAAGTTATTAAGGGTTCCGCCATCACCCTTCATTTCTCCTCTCTGCTATACTGTACATCCGGGGTGCGTGGGGCAGCCCTTTCGCCAATCGCCACAAGTGGCCAATTGCCCGTAAAAATGTGGCGAATTTGAGTTTGCCAGCTCTCACAGCGAGATAAACTGTTCCCTCACGCGGCATGCTGGTTGTAACGTGATATTACCTGCATATCAGTGGTCAAATGGTCTAAGGCATCACTTTCGTGTTGGTGTGTTCTGCTAATTATGGGGAGATAGGGGGTTCGAATACCAATCGGGTCAACTGTGGCTGGTTTTCCCCTCAATGGTTTCCCTTTCTTCTCCCATGCAAATGTGGATATATTATATCCAAAATATTCCCATCATCGTCCCTAGCCCCCATCAGAGTAAGCATCATACATGCGTGTATTTATTATTAGCACCGCGTCTTACTACCCGTTTGGGTTGTACGCCTATGTACTAATTACTCTAATGGCTTAGGGATTGGGAAGGCTTAATTTAGAGGTGTTGCACCCGCATTTACGTGGAGGGAGAGTGGAAAACCATCTAAGAAAATCACCCTCAGTGTACCCGACCGGGATTGAAGCTCGATCTCCCCGTCTTGGGCAGTCTAGCTCAACACGAGATTAGCGCGTTAGATCACGCGTCAATCTAAGCGGCTTTTGATTTCATTCCCACCCCTAGTTTATAAATGAGTGGTCTGAGGTCTGATGGTTTTGTTTTAATTAACTGAGTTATTTTTACGTTCTTAAATCTTGGAATAATATTACTCAGAGAGATTTTTATACCCTATCTAGCCCTAAAATTAAGGATTGTTTACTTCAGGGTGAAAAAAAAAACTTTTTTATATAAATATGTTCTAACTTTTTTGATTAAAATTCGTATCTAGGCACTGTTCAAGATTGCATTTTCCGGGAAAATGACATAAGAGGTCACTTTACATTAGCTGATATCTCGAAATTTGATAAGTTCTCCTCAAATATGAGATACGAAATAGCTCATATTAGCAAAGTTATAGTACTAGAAAAAGTAAAAAAACAACACTTTTAAGTAATATTTTTATAAAACCAATGGTTTCTGAGCTATTGAAAAATATATTTTTTAACTGAGGCCTGAAAAATTAGAGTTGAGTTTTCTATGGTATTTGGTTAACAGAGGATGTCACTTTTTCCCTCCAATATATTTATGGTACGGAGTATATTGTTTCATTTATACTCTCTGGTGGAATATGATGCTATTTTTTTCCATTATGTTTCTGCAACAACGTATATTATTTCGTTTTATATATCTTAAGAGTTGTAACTATATCTAGATAAAGTAACGAGAAAGTCTGTGCGGTTCGCAGTACAATTTGTTTTATTAGGCTAGTAACAATAATATTTAGCACAGCGTCTTACTACCCGTTCGGGTTATACGCTTTAAGTACTAATTACGTTAATGGATTTAGGAATTGAGAAGGTTGAATTAAAGGAAGTAAACCCGCATTTTTGTGGAGGGAGAGTGGAAAACCATTTAGAGAAAAACCACCCCAGTTCACCCGACCGAGATTCGAACCTCGATCTCCCGTCCTCAGCAGTCGAGCTCAACAAGACAAGCGCGTTAGCCAACTATGCCACCGAGGCGGGTATTATTAGGCTAGTAGTCCGACACCTTAGCTCAGTCGGTAGCGTGTGTGTCTTCTGAGCTAAGGATCCCAAGTTCGATTCTTGACATGACTGAAAAATATATCATTATGAAATGTGGGTTTCCCCCATTCACAACGATAAATTAACGGAACGGTGTCTGGATGTTGTCTATGGTCTAGATTTAAGTTAGTTTATAAGTCACATGCTGATATAATCGGTCAGTTCAGAAAGTTCCTGTTAAATAAATTAAAATGAAAGAAAAAAGTATCACTAAGTTTAGCACCAAGTTTTGACATGTTCACTGAAAGAAGAATATTCTTAAAGTGTCGCAGAAATTCACACGCTAGCAGAAAAATGGCTCATAATGCTTTGCAACACAAACTAAAACAACTAATTATTATCAACCTATTCTATTTCGAGTAGATAAACACCTCGTTATAATTAATATGATGATTGATGTTTTCATATTATTGTGTTTGCGTCGAGAACCAAATTATAACAAAACAATAAAGACACACTTGCGTACCATTTAACGGATTATTTCAAGCCTCTTCACAAAACGACGGTAAACTCGGCTTTCCGCTTTAAATCTAACTTTGTAAGCGCATGCGTACTGAATGAGTCGGCTGGTTGTTAAATGTGATTGTTATCCAGGCAGATTTTATGAAACACTGCACTCAAAGCTGATATTATTTCCTTTAGTGCAGAGCGATCAACGCTGATTTATCGTGATTGGTTTAGAGCTCGTCACGTGACCATATTTCAATTCTGGTTTTTTTTCAGCGAAGATGTGAATCAATAAGTTATGTTCCTAAGGGTAGGGATGGGGAAGTTGATTTAAAAGAAGTGCACCTTCATTCGCTTGGAGAAGAAATTATAAAATCAAATCGTTAAACGCAACCGTCAGCTCAGCTGACCCAGAGTCGAACTGTTGCCTCTCCATCCATATCAGCAGTGGCACCTCGTGTATAGGCACTGTGGAACTGCAGCACCCCCTATTTCCACTTGATATTATCGATAACATTTAATATAATGAGTCCTTTTATGCCTTAATTCTCTTTATTTTTGTTGTAAAATATATATTCCTTAAGCTTAATGTCAGTACTTAAGTAGCCATCCCTCAGTTTATAAAAAATATCTTTTAAATATCTGTATGGAACTGTACTCTTCACAGTTCCAGCGACGTGGTGTTTGACTGTTGTACGCATGCGCACATAGGAGGGGTGGGGAGGAAGGCGGGACTGCCAAGTATAGATATCACTGTTGCTCTCGCAGTGCCTGCTCTGGTGTGATAAGGGAATGAAGTTTTTTTTACTCAGCGTGTGTTGTGCTTAAAAACCATGTACCATATTCTTGAATGTAATAAAGTGTAGAAGAGTGTAGAGTTAGATTATTGTTCTGCTTCCAGTTATTCTATTTGATTAATTTTTTTTTCGGTTCTTTTATTTAACAGAAAGACTAAATACGCTTGCAGTACTTTCAATGGAGAAACATTTCCTCAATTGTCATCCAGAGATCAAGGAGAAAATTATTTAACTTTTTGCGCAAATTAAAACAAGAAGAATGGATTTCATTTTTAAATGAAATGATCTAGCTTGAACTGTAACGATTTAAGTTAAAGTAAGTAAAACATTTTTTTTGTTAGGATTTTATCAAGTTCCTAAATAATTTTTTTTTTTCCTTTTACACAATTTTAAAACAAAGGCTACAAAAATTCTGGAACAGCACCCCCACTAATTTTAGCTACGAGCCGCCACTGCATATCAATCCAGTCCGTTGTAAGCCTAACAGCTTAAGATACCAAGACCAACAATTTACTTAGTGTTTTGATTAATTATCACCCACTTTGGTGGCAGTATGGTGTAAGGTGCTATTCTCGCAGTAGGCTACACTGCCGATGACGGAGAGATCGAGGTTTGAATCTCGGTCGAGTGTACTGAGGGTGGTTTTTCCAAAAATCTTTTCCACCCTCTTTACACGCAAATGCGGTTTAAACACGTCTTATAAATATAGCCTTCTTCATCCATAAAACCACTAAAGTAATTAGTACATAAGCGTAAAGCCCGAACGGGTAGTAAGACACGTTGCTAAAAAACTATCGGTGGCCACGTGGTCTAAGACGTCACTCTCATAATAAACTGGACTGTTGAGGATGATGGGGAGATTGGGGTTCGAATCCCAGTCAGGTTTACTGATGGCTGTATTTCCTAAATGGTTTTCCACCCTCCCTCCACGCAAATGTAGTTACACTTACTCTAAATTCGACCTTGCTAATCCCTAACACGTTAGCGTAATTAGTACATAAGAGTTAAGCCCGAACAAATAGTAAGACAAGTTAAAATAAATATTTTAAACTAGCACAAATTTAGACTCTTGGTAAAGTTTATGCAGCGTTGGCTGGGCGATTTTTTATTTTTTTATTTATTGAATGGTTAAAAAAAAGTATTACCTTTCTCTCTCTCTCATCTGTGCCTCAACGGGGGGGTTCAAATAATCGCATTAGACGACGGACGAAAAACTCAACCCTCGCCACAAGGCAAGATCAAACGCGACCGGGCGATGCATAAAGAACATATCACACTCACACACACTTTCAGATTAAAAAATATACGGTTAGACGTTACTTTATATGACATCAAACCACCTAGCCTACCTGTGACGTCACGGCAAGTCAAGATAGGATTTCCCTTGTTAATGTATTTACGTTTCATTCGGAGAGTTTTAAATAATTAACATTGTTCAAACAAAATTCATGAATTCTAAAATAATAATTCTAAAAATAGTGTTAAATTGTACGAAGTTATTATTTTGATATAAATACTGTATATTGTATATTTTATTTTTAGGTGACTATCAAATTTTGGGAGGCGTATTTCAATTAAAGGCTATACAGTATAAATCAGATATTTACTCCAATAAAAGTGTGAAAATGTTTTTCAATTGAAGATTTCTTTATAAACAACATTTTTCCTACATACTTTTTAGTGTTTTTTTTCGTTGAAAAGAGGAACTGTTATGCTAATTACTATTGTGGAAATTTATTGTAACCTTATCTAACGTGTACTTTCTAAATAAAGCTAGGTCTATGAACACACGACTCAACTTACGACAACATGCATTTAATACAAGTCTAGCTAATAACTTTGTTTGTATAGCCTAGAATCGAACCAGGGAGCTCAAAAATTATATATTTTTATGTGAATCTAATACAAGGGTTGTTAACGACGTAATCTTAGGGGTGAGAATGAAGAAGGAAGCAAAAAAATGAACTTTGTAAATGTTATATTATCTAACTATGTGTTTAAAAATCGCACCGATATGAGAAATAATGAGTTGCAATTGCCAAAATCATCACTATTTGACTAATTAGCATTTTAAACTATTAATATTCTATTAAAAATTGTTATCGTTTTTAACTACATTTTTATTTACACCGGTGATATAATATCATTCATCTGAATATTATTATTATAAATTAACATAACTTATACTGTAAATTTACTCGTTGATGTCAAGGTCAAATGTTTTTTTTTTTACAAACGTGTGACATTAAGTCTAAACTAGTTCAAAATTTTCCATTTCTTTAATTTGCCTATGACCCGCCTCGGTGGAGTAATTAGCTAACGCGCTAGTTTCGTGTTGAGCTAGACTGCCGAGGACGAGAAGATCAAGGTTCGAATCTCTGTAGGGTGAACTTGGGTGTTTTTTCCTCAATGGTTTTCCATTCTCCATCCACGCAAATGCGGGTTCACTTCATCTAAATTCAACCTTCTCAATTCCTAGCCCATTTGCGTAATTAGTAATTAAGCGTATAAGACGAATGGGTAGTAGGACGCGGTGATAAATAAAATAAATAAATTTCCCTTTCTAATCCAAATGGTCGATATTGTAAAAAAAAAAAGAGCCTTTATAAACCTACTTTAATGAGTTTAAGATTATTTCTATAAATATAACTCCCGAGTATAGGAAATAAATTCGACAAATGTATACAAAAATCGACGTAATAAACATTTTAAGATAGCCTATGCCCTAAATTGGGTATTAAATCCTGTTAAATTTTCGTAAAAACAACAAAATTTCAAAGAATAACAACCCACAATAATTTGCGTCACTTTTATAAACAAACACAGATTATGGTTTGATACATCCAGTGTTGGAATCAAAATTAATTTTGAATTTCAATTAGGGGTCTAGTTACCATTGATATGAGATTGATTTTAAATTAGAAAATATTAATCCATGTCCCGCAAAAACTAATTAATTTATGTGCGTGCCTGTTTAGAGGATTTAAGTTAAGCGTGTGTGGCTAAATGGGTTTTAAAACACACTTGTTTGTTATTCCTATTTTAAATCAATTATTACCTGAACATCTTCCGAAGCAGCTTCACTCATCAAATTACCTTATTTCTAATAGATCTTCAAAGCACACACACAACACTCTTAATAATACTATTCACTAATGAAATTAATTACTGTAGTTAATGAAATTAGTTAAGATATTTTCTTGGAAAACATCACAATGACATTATACTTTCCACGTATAATAAACACACAGGACTATCACAAAACAACTTTCAGCTAAGTAACAATCACTTTTCACTGCACGAACCAACAATCGAAACTCTCCCCCGAGGTTTTAAATTGGATGTTCGAAATTTGAAAAGGAGGAGACGTTCTCTACAACAGTCGCGACGCGCGAAAACACGACCCGCAGACGAACTAAACGCCCCACGTTGTTCTGTTGTCTTTATTATTATTTCTCTCCCCCTTTCGCCGATGCTCTTTTGTTATTCTCTTTCTCCTGCTTGTTGACGGCGGCCACAGCTAGAGGCGCTGTTGTAGCGCAGCCGCTCTTCAATGGAAACATTCGACTACAGCACAGTGGTGGGAGAGGTAAGGAGGGAGCATAGGTCTAAGATATACCTGTTCGACGACGGAATTCCAAAGAACGTCTCTTGATGTTCTTTGAACCGACAAATCATACAACTGGATTAATCTTTTTCTTGCTCCTCTTGGCGATAAAACATGTTAAGTTTATTCTCATTCTTTCGTCCTAAACAAAATCAACGGCAATTATTTTAGAACCGCGTCTTACTAACCATTCGGTTATACGCTTATGTACTAATTACGACAATAAGTTTATTATTATTATTATTATTATTATTAGCACCGCGTCTTACTGCCCGTTCGGGTTATACGCACTTACGCTAATGTGTAATGGTAGGGTGATTGTGAGATGAAATGGAGGACCTACGGTCTAACGTGGAATCCGAACCACGGTGGAGGCCTGGCATTCCACACATTCACAAGTTGTGATTAATACACGTCTTGTCAGAGGTGAACGAAGGGTTTGGTAATCAGATAGATATGTGCCGGGACCGAGTATTGAACCCCGGACCTCAAGCACAGAAGTCCGACACCCTACCCCTAGACCACAAGGTCACCTGGTTTATAGATGATGAAGGCTATATTTATAATAAGTGTATTCGCATTTGCGTGGAAGGAGAGTGTAAAACCATTTTGAAAAAAACTCTTTAGCTTACACTTGACCTATATTAGAACTTCAAGCTTCTCGTTATCGGCAGTCAAGTATACTGCGAGAGTAGCGCGCTAGACCACGAGAACACCGAGACGGTTAGTTTACATATTAGTTGGTCAAATTAACAGACGTAAAAACACTCTTATGTTGTCACATGGTCTAAGGCGTCACTCTAGCAATAGACTGAACTGCCTATGACAGGGAGATCGGGGTTTGAGTCCAGGTTGGGTGTACTGAGGGTATTTTTTTCTAAAAAGTGTTCCACTCTCCACGCAATTGCGGGTACACATTCTCTAAATTCAACCTACCACGTTAGCGTAATTAGAACATATACGTATAACCCTAACGGTTAGTGAGTCATAAGCGGTGATGTTTTTTTAATATATAGTAAATCAAAAACGTAAGCTTTTGAACGAATGATCCAAAATTGGTGGAAATCTCAATTCCCACTAAACAAAGGCCGGCGATGGTTTTACTCCTCTAGTTAATATTCAGATCTAGTCGGGGCTCATATTCGATAACCTCCCCCCCCCCCCCACAACCCTCCTCTCCTCCAATCAGCGGGTCATCTGGCCTCTGACGACACTCAGGTGCTGTTACTTGATACAGGGTGTCACAGAAATTATCATCCTACGAGTCACGTGCGCACAGAACACAGCCCGGATTCTAGAGGAGGGAAAAACTATTCACTCTTGGGAGTTGGTACCAAGGGCGTAGAAATGAGGAGGTATTATGGGAGCCTCACCCTCCCTCCTCGAATTTGATAAAACCTCCTCTATGGGAGAGTGTATATAATACATATATATACACTTTTACTGACTAAAGATGAAGCAACATTTTATAACGGACATCCCCTAGAAAAATTAGATCCCCGCGCCCTTAGTTGTGACTAGCTTGATATTCTTCTGTTAACAGCAATAATAAGTTCAATAGTTTAGTTGTTTTTTTAGTACTGTCCGATTCCCTCCAAATTCCCCTTTCCAACATCCTTTCAGCTACCATTGCGGTGATTACAGTGCCACCAACCTTCACATTAATTTTCAGTATTTTTTTAAATATCTTTCTTTTATCGTATGGCATAATACAATAACCATTTTTTTTTAGAAAATAAAGGACAAATCAGAAATTGTTTCATAATAAAGAAAAACAGGTCGCGTTTATTTATTTCACTAAAACTAAAAAGCAGGTTGTCTGTATGTGGATTATCAGTCACAGAGCGCTACCCAGGGTACAATATAGGAGGTTGTCTGCACGTCTTACCCACAAACCACAATGAGAAGATATGATAGTTATTATAAAGTTGTGGAGTCGGTGTGTGGCCAGTGGCGCAGGAACGTTTTTATTTGGGGGCAGGGGGGGGGGTAGTTTGAATATAATCATGTGCTGTTATAGGGGATAACATTTTTGGAATTAAAAAAAGACCAGGAAAATTTAATATCTAGTGGTCCCATTGTGCAATTTTCTCATTTATTTTAGGCGTGTCAAACAATAGAATAAATACACGCAAAACAAATTGATAAACATTATATCTGATGCGGCTCAACTAAAAATTATGAAATTATACTCGTTACTAGTTATAAAACCACTAACTAGTTTCGCAATGTCAAGTTTGTTGAGTCTCTCGGGGTGTGCATTCAACATACACAAATGATTTAGTCTACGTTCCCTCGTCGTGGAGCGAAGATAGTGTTTTATGCGTCCAAACATTGAAAAACTTCTTCCTGCAGTGGCTGATGTAGCTGGTTTCACTATCAGAGTTTTCAAAAGCTCATCAGAGTATCATCCAAGCACATTTTTATTTTTATCGTGTTAACTTAGTGTGAACTTTGTATCTTGCATCAACAAGATCTTTACACTATCTAAAAGTTTTATTATATTATTTTGTGAAGAGGGGGGGTAAAAATTACACTATTATCCTCTAATTTTTTGGGGGTTAAAATGTACCGTAACTTAATTCCAATTTACCAACCCCTGGTAACCATTGGGATAAGATAATCAAGTTACCAGACGGGAATCGAACCCTTGACCTCTAGACTCGTAACCAAGTGCATTGACCACTACACCATGAGGCCGGTTATTACTATCTGGTCAGTGTTACAATGATTTATGTATCAAATAGAGAAGGGACAAGAAAATAAAACTTTAAATATGTTTTTTTAGTAAATATTCCGAAAAATGGGAGGGGAGAGGTGGTAAGTCTGTGTATCTATCAAGGGGAGGGCGTGTTGGCTGAGAACGGCTGAGAACTGATACATTTCACGCGAAGCGACGATGAATTTGAACTAATTTCACATTTTCGTAAAAATAAAAATGTAAGGTTTTTAATCTTATAGGGGGCATTTTGATATCTTTCCCCACTATTTTGGAGTGAACCTTATTTTGAAATTAAAAAAACACCCCTTTTATAAATCGAGACGTATTCTACGATAGGCGGTCCCCTTAAAGTTCAGTAGGCCTAGCTCGTTGTGTGAGTTGTTATATCTTACTCGCTCATTAGCTCACCGGACTGAGAATCCTGTTCCTGATTCGTCAACCGTACAGGCGGGCACGCGGACTAAAAGTCGGGCTCATCAAGTATGATTATCTCGAGATGTGGAGGTCGGGATTTGTATCTCGTACAAATGTACTGAGAATTTTGTTTTTCTTAAATGAGTTCTCTCTCTCCACGCAGATGCGGGTACAGTTCCTCTATTATTATTATTATTATTATTATCACTTCGTCTTACTACCCGTTCGGGTTATACGCACTTACGCTAATGTGTAATGATAGGGCGATTGTGAGATGAAATGGAGGACCTACAGTTTAACGTGGGATCCGAACCACGGTGGAGGCCTGGCATTCCCCACATTCACAAGTTGTGATTAATACACGTCTTGTCAGAGGTGAAGGAAGGATTTGTCAATCAGATAAATCTGTGCCGGGACCGAGGAGTGAACCCCGGACCCCCAGCACAGAAGACCGACACCTTACCCCAAGACCACCAGGTCATTACAGTTCCTCTAAATTGAATCTTCCTCATCCCTAGCACATTAACATAATTAGTAAGTGTACGTACAGCCCGGATTGGCAGTAAGACGCGGTGGTAGAACAATAAATATATCTTGGTAAAACTATCGCACGCCTAACCACCGCGGTTGCTGGAAACCAAATGTGACCATCACTCAAACTTATTTCGAAATGTTTTTGTTTTCCACGAGCAACTTAATTGGTGTCGAGTAAAAATAAACTAATGATTTTTTAAAAAAATCATGTTTGGACACACAGTTAGTAGATAAAGGTTGAAGGTTACGTTGAAGGTCACTTATATGCTGGTCGCCGTACTGATGCGCGCGCGCGGGGCCTGTGCCTCGATTGTCCGTCCAGGGAGAGGGGGGATGATTAACAAAGATGTAGCTTCCTATAGACATGGGCGATGTCTCCAGACTGAATTCAGCGGAGAAACTTGTACTTAAACAATTACGGCAACTACCATGAAATAATCAAAGAAGCATAGTCAGTAGAACGGGGGTGAATAGAGGTCTGGATCCCTCGAATGGGAGGGAAGGGGGTCAACATATACATGTGGTGTTTTTTACTTTCTCTCGACCCCTTGTGATCTTAAAATAAAACGAATTTGAAATGTTGATGAATGTCGGCATTTCATGACACCTGAAACCGAAAAAGTTGTTTTTACGTTGCCTTTTGTTTGTGTTAGTATTCAGGTCTAGAGTCGAACCCTTTTATCTATCGGCCTATCGGGTTTAAATAATGTTCCCCCGTGGAGGTTTTTGGAATTAGATATATAAGTCTTAAATTTATTTATTTTATTTATTAGCACCGCATCTTACTACCCGTTCGGGATATACGCCTATGTACTAATTACATCAATGGTTTAGGAATCAGAAAGGTTTAATTTAGAGGCAGTGCACCCACATTTGCGTGGAAGCCGAAGCGTGCTTAACATAAATGGATATCTCCAATTTTGGTAACATTTCCGCAAATCTTTGAGATACAAAATAATCGGGTACCCGTCATTTGGCCTAAAAGGCATTTGGCCTAAAGTGTAGGCTAAACGCCTTTAGGCCAAATGCCTTTAGGCCAAATGCCTTTTAGGCCAAATGCATTTAGGCCAAATGCCTTTTAGGCCAAATGCCTTTTAGGCCAAATGCCTTTAGGCCAAATGACTTTAGGCCAAACGCCTTTTAGGCCAAACGACTTTTTGTAAAGTTAATTTTTAGACCATTTATTAAAATATGTTTTGCTGTCTCCGGAAACATTCGTTAAGATTTGTAGTGATGCTAATAGATGGCGAGGTGTGTGGTGTTTAGTTAAATAGTATATACTACCGTTTCAAAATATATTAGTCTTTTCTCAATTTACTACTTCCCAAGGTATAGCAGCACGTCCATTAACCTGTAGTACCACTTTTGTATGTTGAACTTTTTACATTGCCAAGGTTTTGTACTAATTTTTGACAAGCCATCTTGTTAATGTGGGGAGTGCCAGGCCACCACCGTGGTTCGGATTCCACGTTAAACTGTAGGTCCTTCATTTCATCTCACAATCACCCTACCACTCCACATTAGCGTAAGTGTGTCTAACCCGAACGGGTAGTAAGACGTGGTGCTAATAATAATAATAATTTTTGTACCGTTTTGTACCAGAAATAAAAAGTTTTGTACCCGTACCGTTTTTTATTAATTAGCACATACATGTGGTTACACCATTTTAATAATTTTGTTTTATTTTGAATTTTGAATATATTTTTTTTAAGTGCCAAAGTATATTTTATCAGTCTTTCTAAGTATATTTGTTTATTAATTTTGCTAAATGAATTAATCAATCATTCATTTTTTTATAATCATATTAACTTACTCGAGTTTGCCCACGGCTTCGCTCACATTTAAGTTGGGTAAATTATCTTATTTTTAGCAAATCATCTAAACCAGGTTTTCTCAAACTCGATACTCTTGAGCCTTATATGAACATAAAATTAATTGTTAAGACTCTTATTCTTAGAATAAAATAACTTGTTTACGTTAAAATACAAAAATGAGACATTTATTATTTAATTGATTTAGTTATTTTCTGATAAGAGGTTTGTAGAAGTTTATAAAAATAGTAAGGTTTTGTAAGATATTAATTAATTTTATTGCTTCATAGGCCAAACAGAATATTAATTTTTTAGTCAATCATAATTTAGGCAAGTCGAAAGAAGTGAGAAATTGGTTCACACCTCATCTGAAATCCCTTCGCGCCTCGCAGTTTGAGAAACCCTGATCTAAACTACCAAAAATACAATTTCAGACACGTATGAGGCGAAAACTTTGTATGTTGATGAAGCCACAAATTAACTACTACCTATAAGAAGTAAAATCTATTTTATAAATATATATATAATCTATTTTATATATATATGCAGTCTTTGCATCAATATTTGCTCGCTTACGCAGAGACATTGTTGAAATGAACACCAAAAGAAATAGTTTAAATTTACTAACTAAACATGAATTAATTTGAAAGAATCACTCTAGTACTAAGCACCTCAGCTTATCAAATAAATTGTTCTGTTAGTAATTGTTTCTATTGGTTTTTGATTTTTTCCCTTCTCCTCCCCAATCATAATTTCTCTAACTCCCATTTAAACACATAGTTTTAAGAATACTTTCTTTATCTATAGTTGTTCTTCTACCTGCCAGCCAAATTTCGATTTTAAACTATAGATAAAAGGTTTTTTATAACTCCCCCCGCCCTCCCTTGATTTCATGGAGTTACATTTTAAAATGCTCAGACTTATTAGTTATTTGGAGTGGTGCATTTACGGGCATGCCAAAATTCAATTTTTAACGACACTGCACTGAGATGTAGTAGTTTCTATTAATTTTGTAGATTTTGGACCCCTTATTCCCCAACCCACTTTGAGAAATTTATAGTCTAATGTTATTTTGGCTATCTGGGATTTGATTTATCTTTATTTATCTGTCAAAATTTTATTTTTTTCCTAATCTCAAAAAGTTTTTTTCTCTATTATACTCCACCACTATTTCTCAGAATGCAATATTAAATAATAATAATAATAATAATAATAATAATAATAATTATTATTATTATTATTATTATGTAAATGTCTATTTGTGTTGTTTCCCGTACCTAATTAATAAATTTAAATTCTTTACAATACAGAGAAGTAATTAAATATATTAGTTTTTGAAAATGTTGACCTCCAAGCTCCCCTTCCTCCTGCAATTACTCAACTCACTGAGAAATTTCAAATTTTAAGGTTTATTTGGTCATCTTGATGGGTCCTTCCTTATACTAAAGCTACTTGAGTTGTAGGGAAGGCTCGTTCACTTTACCGGCCAGCATTCAGCTCTACCCTAACACGCAGCGCTGCTGTAACGTCTGATCGTAACCTAGCCAAGTTTGCTTCTGTTCAGATCATGTGACTGTGTAGTGCAGCACTTTTTTTAAATTATTATTCAGCACCACGTCTTACTACCCGTTCGGGTTATACGCCTAAGTACTAATTACGCTAATGGATTAGGAATTGGGAAGGTTGAATTAGTGGAAGTGAACCCGCATTTGCGTGGAGGGAGAGTGGAAAACCATTGAGGACCCCCCCCCCCCCCCAGTTCACCCGACCGAGATTCAAACCTCGATCTCCCCATCCTCAGCAGTAGATCTCAACACGACTAGCGCGTTAGCTATCTACGCCACCGAGGCGGGTGCGCTCGTTACTAACTTCTTATTTATGTCAAGTATGCTTCCAAAGTCAATGTGAATAGTAAATTTTTGTATGTTTATTGTAAGCTTTCTTATTATTTATGCGTGAAGGATTACGAAAAGTGTCATACCGATACTAAGAAAATGCCGGGTAAGCGTTGTATCGTTGACGTATGCAATAAAAGTAATCTAAGAGATATGGTGTTATACACCATGACTTCCCTAAAGATTCTGATGTCAGATGAAGATGTATTCCCTTCTGAACGAGATGGAAGATGGAGTCATGATTCATATTTTATTTGCTCATAACATTTTTTCACCTAATGAATATGAACAAGACCTTCAGTCCTAACTGCTGTAATTTCCTTAAAAAAGCAAATTAAAATCGCCCTTATTTGTGATGTCTCCGAAAATGTTATCCAAGGGGAAAATATATCACCCGTGAATCTAGGCATTGTATTAGATTTACGAAACAAATAGTAAGTGGTTTCATGGCGTGTAAACATGTCACCTCCAATAGTTTTACTTTATGGAAAAGTCCCCTTCTATAGTGAATTTAATGATTTGTTTAAATAGTTTACTTAACTGCAAGATTTCACATATGCATTTTATAACCTTATTAAACAAATCGATCTTGCTTCATTAATGTGGACAGTAGTCTATAAGAAAAATCTCCCCATGCAAGGTGGATATAATTTTATGTTATCCGTGCCATCTTAAAACATACTTTAGAAACATTATTTCTAAATTTAATAAATCACGTGGCTGTATGACACACATGAATATGTTTTTGTACAAGAACATAGTTTATTGTAGTACATGAACAAATGTATATAGTACGCAAGTTAATGAAAGCATTAAGGTATTTGGTGACGTAAATGTTCACTTAAATTATGTGTTAACTTTTCAATATAAATTTAATAACCCTCTTGTAAGTAGGCCTATTCATAAACCAATTTGTAGTATAGTGAAAATCTTGAATTTATATTAATGTTCAACTGAGTGTGTCAAACTATATATTTAAAGGGTAATATTAGATTCAGCTATATTTGTGTTATATAAGTTGGTAATAATATATGCCCCCCTCAAAGTTGGAGATAATATGTGTGTCCTCCACCTATATCTCCCCCCCGCCCCCCCCCCCCCCTCAGTTGGAAATAAAGTTGTCCTCTAAGATTGAAGTTCAAATCCCAGCCGGGTGTAACAAGGGTATTTTTCCCTAAAATGGTACCCCACTCTCAATATACGCAAATGTAGGTACATTCAATCTAAAATGTAACATTCCTCATTCCTGGTTCATTAGGGTAAATTGATGTATGTGTACAACTCAAACGGGTAGTAAGTCACAATGGAAAAAACCCTATTGTGATGACTATCAAGAGTATCGGCGAAGCTTTATAAGTGTTGGGCGAGGTAGTTTGTAAAAACACTATTTTTAAGGAGTTTTTAGGTGCTTGACTCCAAGCCAGTGGAAAATATTTGAAAATGGAATGCCACTAAAAGCTATTTGGGGTGTTCCTTAAGCATTTAGAAATAATAATAGATTGTTATATAATCTTTTTGAAGTTTGATGCAAACCATCTTTCAGCTTCAAATTCAAGTATATCAGAGGGAAGTTTAACAAAATGGAGCGAGGCACATTTCGATGGGGGGAGAAAAATTTGGTAATACCCAACCCTATCAACCCTTCCCTCTTTCCCAGTTCACGCTCAATGAGTGACACTCGATATAAAACTAGTGACAGACAAACCGTAGAATGTAGATTATTTCCTCAGAGTCTGACAAACTAACTTAAATCTAGAACAAATACAACATCCAGCCCCCTGACAGTTAATTCATCATTGTGAAAGGGAAAAGCACAGTCAACCAATGATACGTTTTTCGGACATTCCGGGAATCGAACCCGGGACCTTTAGCTCAGTATACAAACACGCTACCAACTGAGATAAAGTGTCGGACTGTGTATTGAAATCAACATTTAGTACGGTTTATGTGTTGTTAGCAAAATAATTCTATATTACGTGATAAAAAAATTACACCTCTGTACACAAATAAACACTGGTACGTTGGTATTAACGCTATAAACTACCTGATCTCATAAGTCATCGCACTCAAAATATAACTTGTTTTTAAGTGACGCGGAGGTCGGGGTGTAGTGTAGTTCTTCTTTTATATTCATTCAAGTATTAAATTATAAAAGACTTGTGAGATTTAAATGTATTTATTGAATGATCATAATACTAGTGTAAATATTTTTATGAGAGTTCGGCCATTCATTTTTTCTGGTACAAAGGCTCCTTCGGTCTAAAATGTGAGAACCCCTGGTCTAAGTCAATATATGTTAATGTGTTGAATAACACGCTCTGGTAGCTTTGTCAGTTCGAAGTATTTTAGTATTAATTTTAACCGAAATTGGGTGGGGTACGAGTGATTCTGAAGTCTCTATATAAGCGAGGTCCTCGTGTAATAACCCATATCTTGTGTTAAGAAACTTAAAAACTAAAACGAACTTAACTACCAGAATGGTGGCTACTAGTTATATACATTTTCTTGTATACAATGTATGGAAGCTACTATGGTTGTGCTTTTTTCAAATGAGAATATAAGTGGCACTTTTAATATGTGTGTGTTTTGAATAATATAAAGTCTTAAACCAAGTCTTAAAAAGGAGCCTATGTATACGACTCATCTTCTGTGTCTAATGTTTTAGTTATAAAGTAAATAATTTATGTTTGTATTGAAATTATTAGGGGTTATGGGGGAAGGTGCCCCGTTTACTCCACCCCAATGAGTGCGCCACTGGTTCTAAGTAAACGCTTAGTTAGAGGTCATTTTATCATAGATATAATTAATTTATAAAATATGATAGTTATTAAAATGGTTTTTATGAACTTATAACGCCCCTTTTTCTCGTCAAATGAAAAAATCAAAAGTATATCCATTAGCTTTTATTTAATTAAAGGGTAACAAACTTTTAGTTCAAAACCCTTTAAAAAAGGTTTAGATTATATATATATATAGTTAATAATGAATACTTTTTGAGCCAGTGTGTTAAAGGAGTCTCTCATTTTATATTATTAAGTCAACATAGTAAGTATAGTATTTATCTTAAAAATGTTAAATAAAGTTTAAATGTAATTATAATTATACAAAAATGTACATTTGTTATATTTGAATATGATGTATTTTCACTGTCTAAAATGTTTTTCAAGTAAATAGAGTAAGCTCTAGTAGTGTTGTTTTTTCATTGTATCTTCACGCCAGTCAATGCTTTCCACATTTAATAGCAATTAGAAGGTAGGTATGAGGAAGATAGAATTATGAGAAGTACCCTCGTTTGCGTGGAAAAACGGGAAACCATTTAGGAAAAATTACTTTAAGTACATCGTGTAATTGAGCAGGCGCGGTGTGCACATTTTTGTCCTCGATTCATTATTTTATAGTAAAAATATTTCTTTCAAAAATGAAGATGAAATACATATTTAAAAAAATTAGATATCACTAAACTTTACACAAAAATATACAAATCAATACATTATTTAATCTATATAAAGCAAAGGATGAAGCAAGACAGAGGTACCCGCCAACAACTCGTGAAACTCAAAACAAATTATGTTAGTGGGTTTGAAAAAGAACCAAAGGAAAGTTGCCGGGGAACAATGAATTTTTATTATGGTTTACTTCAAGGTCGTTTGCTATTATTAGGAATGGAGGGAGGAAAGAACTGCTGCCTAATCCCACCCTTCAAAGTATCTTGTAGAGTGCGACGGAGAAGAGAGAAAGAGAAGATTTAGCCTGTTTGCCACGTAACTCAAGTTGTCCCGCCACATTGCTGAAAAAAACCTTTTTTGTCTAATCATTTGTGCTCTATTTGTGCTCATATGTGCCCGAACATGAACATTTGTGCTGTGAAACTGGCCAATTTAGAAAATATTTAATGTGGTGGGCTAACTTGAGCTCAAGCTAGCCCACCACATATTGAAAAACACAACATAACAAAATGTATTTAAGTCAATCCATTGTGCTCCTTTTGTGCTCATATGTGCCCGAAAATGAACATTTGTGCTTTAAAATTATAAAATCTAAAGAACAATTAATGTGGCGGGCTAACTTGAGTCTTCCTTATACCATAACCTGTAGAAAAATTGAATTCAAGCAGGCCCGCCGCATTTTTAAATATCAATGTAACAAAATTCTGTTTTCACCATTCGTTTGTTTTTCGTTTGTGCTCATATGTGCCCAAAAATGAGTATTTGTGCTCTATAATTAGAAAATCTAGAAAACAGTTAATGTGGTGGGCTATCTTGAGCTCTAGTTGGATCGCCTTCATTAAATGTTATCTAAAAGGCCTAGATTCACAGCCCTAACGTTAATTTTCGGGCACATATGAGCACAAACTAAGAACAAACGAATGGTGAATACAGAATTTTGTTACATTGATATTTAAAAATGTGGCTAGCCAGCTTGAACTATATTTTTCTACAGTTTATGATATAGGGAAGGTTCAAGTTAGCCCGCCACATTAAATGTTCTCTAGATTTTCTAATTTTAAAGCACAAATGTTCATTTTCAGGCACATATGAGCACAAATGGAACACAATGGATTGACTTAAATAAATTTGGTTATGTTGTGTTTTTCAATATGTGGCGGGCTAGCTTGAGCTCAAGTTGGCCCACCACATTAAATATTTTCTAAAATGGCCAGTTTAACAGCACAAATGTTCATGTTCGGGCACATATGAGCATAAATAGAGCACAAACGATTAGATAAAAAAAGATTTTTTTTCGGCAATGTGGCGGGCCAACTTGAGTCACGTCTGTTTTCATCTAGGCTATAAGAGTGTCACTTTTTGGAATGGGAGAACACAAGCGATCCTAGCGGTGAGATATTTTTACCAACCAAAGCTCGTCAGATTTATCCCTCTGGCCTCTGCTGCAGCCATTGGCATTTCGGAGGTCCACTTGCTTACATCGTACGTTTTTCTTGCCCTAGGAAGTTATCATCCTGTAAAGGCTACCACATTTTGTATTTTTACGTTTTATGAAGACTTAAAAAAAGACCAACGACAATTCCATAAAATCTTTTGTATTTTTTTCACAAGTTGAAATAATTCCTGAGAATGCTTTGCAAATTACTAGGAGGGAAATTAGTATATAGTTTTTAAACAAAGGACCTATTGTGTTAACATAGCCCATGTTGTTAATAATATCACCGTAATAAAAATAGTTACACTGTTTGAAAAAAAATAACTGTACTAATTTTATATAATAATAGTTATAATAATTCTAACAATAATAATAATAGAGTTAAGGATCTAGTCAAAATCATAATTCAAGTTTATATAAATATTTACTGGAAAAATTTATTTAATGCGTCACTATTATTTATATATTAATTATTAATACAATAGATAAAAAAAAATATGTTCATATATATCTCAGTAGCGCTAAACGAAAATCGGGCGTCACTTCAGACAAATTTAAAGTGGGTGGGTTGAATATTGGTTTCCACTTTCATTTTGCCTTTCGGAATAAGTTGTCAAAAGTCCCCATAATTTGAATGTACGCATATAATTTTACCGCGCGTAAACGATGTTGAGAATGGGATTTTCTTATTGTTTTTCGTTAACTTTATGACCGTGAGATATATTAACAAGGAAATAATATCGGAAATCTATATATAAAAAAGGTGATATAGTGTTTTGTGAACTAATGATCTAGTTGTATGTAGAATATTGTCAATGTTTTTAGAAATATTGTAACTACCTTGCATCAGTTGTGCTATCTATATTCAGATGAAACAACTAACAGTACCTTTTACTTTCCGAAGATAACCGAAGGTTTTAAATTTACATTTTAGGCCAAATGACTTTAGGCCAACTGCCTTTTAGGCCAAATGCCTTTTAGGCTAACTGCCTTTAGGCCAAATGCCTTTAGGCCAAACGCCTTTTAGGCCAAATGCCTTTTAGGCCAAACGCCTTTAGGTCAAACGCCTTTTAGGCCAAATGCCTTTTAGGCCAAATGACTTTTGGTTTCATTTTTAGGCCAAATGCCTTTAGGCCAAATGCCTTTTAGGCCAACTGCCGCGTCCCCAAATAATCTACTATTGCAAAGTTGTTGGACCATTAAGGATAAAAATACTTTTATTTGAAATATATTTTTATAAAACCAACATTTTCCAAGGTATAGGCAAATATAATATTATGTTTTAAAATGGGGAGCCCTTCGGTGAACAATGATGTTGCTTTTTTTCAATTTTGTTTTAACAGTGTGTTATAACATTCATGTTCCCAGTGAAATGTAGTGATCTCTTATTTATTATGTTTTTGAAACAATGTACAATACATTATTTCGTTTCATATCTTACGAATTTTAAGTAAATGTATCCATTTTTAGGGAAATGACCTAAATTACAAACCAAGGAAATGTCACATTGTTGCTGACTACATTACCAAGGAAATGTCACATTGTTGTTACATCATAAACCAAGGAAATGTCAAATTGTTGCTATATTACAGACCAAGTAAATATCGCATTGTTACTGACTACATAACAAACCAAGGAAATGCCACATTGTTGCTACATCACAGACAAAAGAAATGTCACATTGTTGCTGACTACATCACAGACCAAGGAAGTTACACATTGTTGTTGACTACATCACAGACCAAGGAAATTCCACATTGTTGTTGACTACATCACAGACCAAAGAAATGTCACATTGTTGCTGACTACATCACAGACCAAGAAAATGTCACATTGTTGCTACATTACAGAACAAGGAGGTGTTGCATTGTTGTTTACCACATCACAAAGGAGATGTTTTATTGTTGCTAACCAAATCACAGACAAGAAGAAGTTGCATTGTTACTGACTACATCACAGACCAAAGAAATGTCACATTGTTGCTACATAACAGACCAAGGAAAAGTCGCATTGTTACTGACCGCATCACAGACAAGAAAATGTTGCTTTTTACTGACCAAATCACAGACAAGGTTATTGACCTTGGAAGGATGACAAGTCATGTGACGTACCTTGCTGTTGAGATGATTAATATTAGATAGATATAACTTATATTCTTTACACGTTCTTGTCATAGATAGCAAGAGAGGTTTGGTAACCTGGACACAAGCGATGAGTTTGTTTCTGGACGGTGTTTTATTTATGATAAATATTTATTCTAGGTATTTTATGTGCATTTCTGAACCTACTGACATTTTAGCGCACGACTAAAGGAATTAACTTAAAAATCTAGAACAGACAAAACATTCAGTTTCCCAGCCATTAACTTGTCACTGTGACGAGGGAAGCTTCAATTTATCTAGTGATGAATCTTTCGGAACATGCCATGAGGTTCAAATCCCGGCCAGGTGCTCTGAAGGGAGCTTTTACCTTGAGTTGCTTCCTGTCCTCTCTTGACGCAAATATGGATACATTTATTCTAAGGCTTCAATCTCGTAATAGAATATACTTCCGAGGACGCAACCATCGGGTTTAGAATCCCGGTCACATGTAGTGAAGATTTTTTTTTACCTGAATGGTTTTACACTCTCTTTCCGCGCAAATGTAGGTAGATTTCCTCTAAATTCAAGCCTACTCATCCTAATCACAATAGTGTAATTAGTACCAGTGCGTACAAATCGAACAGGTAGTAAGTAATACAAGGAACTTAAAAAATTAATCTTCATCCTCAGTTTTATCCGCTATCTTGACTTGTATCCAATTTATGAATATGCCAGCGGATGTTCTCGTATCTTCACATGGCTTCAGCTGTTACCTGAGCTCACAAACGATTCCAAGTGCGAGGTGCATGCAATCACACGGTAATAAACCAAGGTAATCATGGTCCAATATTTACACCAGCTCAAGCAAACAATAACATCCAGCAGCAGACGAGAGACCTCGGCTCTGGTTGGATCAGCACCACTCACTGGCATTTTACCCACCACTCACTGGCAAGGGTACTGGCATTTTACCCACCACTCACTGGCAAGGGTACTGGCATTTTACCCACCACTCCTTGACAAGGATACTGAGGTATTATCATTACCCCACCTGTGGGAACAAGGACTTCATGTCAAACTTGTTATATATGTTTTCCGATGATGAGAAGGTAGAGGTTTAAATCCCGGCTTATTGACAGAACAACCTTGCTGGAATGAAAGCAACAGAGCTGTTACCTGTTATTGGCCTCCCTACCCACTCTGATACTAGAGAGAATCACAACAGTAAAAATATTTACAGTACTTACATTTGCGGGACTAGAGCAAAGGGTTACAAAGTGCTGCCCACGGGCCATCTGCAGCCCATGACTGTCTTCGTGTTTCTGTTTTGATGCATATTATGCTCGCAGAATTTAAACCCCACCATCCTCAGTCAGTATAAAATCAAACCAGACGAGGCTAACTCCCTAAACCACGTGCCCCCCAATGCGGGATTTATTCTATTTTTAAATCCTCGTACCGGTATTAGTAGTTAAAAATATAATTACTGACTTTTGTTTACCTCCTTTATTATTATTATTATTATTATTATTATTATTATTATTATTAGCACCGCGTCTTACTACCCGTTCGGGTTATACGCACTTACGCTAATGTGTAATGGTAGGGTGATTGTGAGATGAAATGGAGGACCTACAGTTTAACGTGGAATCCGAACCACGGTGGAGGCCTGGCATTCCCCACATTCACAAGATGTCTTGTCAGAGGTGAAGGAAGGGTTTGGTAATCAAATAAATCTGTGCTGGAACTGAGGATTGAACCCCGGACCCCCAGCAGATAAGTCCGACACCTTACCCCTAGACCACCAGGTCACCACCCCCTCATTTAAGTTGGTAGCGTGTTTGTCTGCTGAGCTGAGGGTATCTGGTTCAATTCCCGACATGGCCGAGTAAAGTATCATAGGGGAAATAGGAGTTTACTCTGTAACAGTGAGGAATTAACGGCCGGCATCTGGATGTTCTATTTGTTCTAGATTTAAGTTAGTCCATACGATTGGTTTAGTAAGTGCACGTTAAAAACCGTTGATAAAAATGATAACAAATTAGAATCTTTTTTTCTTTTTTTCTCTCAAACTCAGCGTCCTACTACCCGTTTGGGATATGATAGTGCACTAATGGAGTTAGGGATTAGCAAGGTTATATTTGGAGGAGGTGTAGTCGAATTTGCTTGGAGGGAGAGTGTAAAACCATCTTGGAAAAAGCACCCTTGGTACATCCGACCGATATTCGAACCTGGATCTCCCCGCTATCGGGAATATAGCCTACTGCGAGGGTAGCGCGTTAGACCACGTGGCCACCGAAGCGGGTAGTGTGAATTTGAAATATATATATGTACAGTAGCCCCATGGATTCTTTGGTGCTGACTGACAGCTCAGAGCTGAGAGCTTTGAAAAGTTACCAGACCAAATTATGTATCCCTACGCCGAGCCATATGATCTGCAAAAACATGTGTTTAGCAGCTGTCACTTCTGACGGTCAAAATTTAGGTACTATACCTAAATGTCAGCTGTCAGCTGTCAGTCAGCACCAAAGAAGCCATAGGGCTACTGTACCTACAAATATATATACCCTATATTGTTTCTGACTTTGCGCTCACGTAAATGTGGGTGCATTTAATTTATATTCTCCCTCCTTCATTCCTGACCAGTACTGTAAATATTCGGTTAGCCTGGATGGGTCGTAATAAAGCTAATTAAAAATAAATAGGTCCTATAAACATTTACTTGATTTAAATATTTTGTCTGCGTCATTGCGTGGCATATTGCCCGCCACCTTGGCTCAGTCTTAGAACAGCTCTTTCAAGTATAAACTTTGGCAGCCCCTGGACAAGTGGGGAAACAGGGGGAACATTAATGCGCGGGCTCTTATTGAACCTAAAGATTTTGTTTTATTTGATCCCTCCCGGATCTGAGCCATGAAACGCTTAACATCCCCCGCACCTCATATCCTCCTTCCTCCTTAGTCCAGAACGCTCAACAGTAAAGGGGAAAGTACGGAATTAGCTACAGGCGGTCGGCTCAAACGAGGGTACGCCTACCAACCCTACTCTTCAAGGTCATTCGACCATCGGAATTTTATCGTGTAGTTTTAACACGTATATAATTTATAAGCTATAAATTGTAATTCAATAATTTCAAATTAATACAGTTCACCAGTTTAAAGGGGTTAGACTTGTTATTTTAGGCTTTTTACTTACCATTGTTAAGGTAAAGTTAAAGTAAATTAATGTGGGAGGCTGAAATTTAGTACAACTAGACATTCATATGAGGTGTACACAACCAAATATTTATAATATTCCTTTCCTTTTATTCTAGGGCTTGGCCAAAAGTCGTAAAACCTATCTATGACAGGCCAGCATTGAAAAGTACACAAGTACCTTACAAATATATATATAATTATATGAAAAAATAAGATAAACAATCATAGATAAATGATATATATAGGCTACTGAAGTACTGATGAATAGTTACAAAAAAAAGAGAATGAAATAATAAATAACTTGAGAGCAGTAAAATCAGCTTTAAAAAGCAGTGACAATAAGCAAACAAATAAAGCAGAATAATGTGCATTTAAATATTTGAGGCAAAACCTCTACAGCAGGGGTCATCAACCCACAGCCCACGGGACACTTGCGGCCCACTATAATATTTTTGCTGCTCATGATATATATATATATAAAATTATTTCAAAAGAAAAAAATACAGATTTATATTTTACATAGTAAAATAATAAAATAAATATGTATTTTAAGCTATTTTGTAAACAGTTTTTGCTTTATACGCGAAGAAAAATATTATATTTGTGTAAAATTTTAACTTGAGCCAGCAAATGACTAACCTAATAGATAAGAAGGGAGTGTTAGAACATAGTCGGAGTGTTCGGATATAGTCGGGAGTCTTCGGACATAGTAGGGAGTCTTCGGACATAGTCGAAAGTCTTCGACATAGTCAGGAATCGTCGGACATAGTCGGGAGTGTTCGGGCATAGTTGGGAATGTTCGAACATAGGCGGGAGGGTTCGGACATAGTCGGGAATGTTCGGATATAGTCGGGAGTGTTCATGTTCGCTCGTCACTGATGAGACACTCGGGACACCAAAAGAAAAAGAAAACATTGTGTTCAATCCTAATATTGTGGGTACAGTCTTGTGAGCTAATAAGAGACAGAAACTTTGGACCTTGAACCTTAAAAGGTTGAGGACCACTGCTCCACAGGGTAAACTAGTGAAAGGGAGTTCCTTAAATAACTCTCTGATAGAAATCGAACTCAACAAATCTAGAATTCTTACTATGGATAGGCTCACCTTGTAAGAGTTGTTGAGAAAAAATAATTTTGTATTACGAGAGGCCCGAGAAGGGATATGAACACCTACATGATTAAGTGCAAATTTACAAGAAATGTTGCTATTGTGAATATTAAAAACAAAAAGGGCATCACAATAAAGTCTACGCGAGTAGAGAGTATGAGCCCTAAGAGGTTTCGAATTCCGTCATAATCATAATAAATCTGGTTAGTAAAGAGTTTATAACAGAGCGGAGAAACAAATTTTCTTTGAACGTTATCCAGCCTTAGAGAGTCAGTTGAGGTAAAGGCAATATTAATAGTAATAATATTATAAATATTTCACTGTGTACATCTCATATGAATGTCTAGTTATAGGCCTACTGAATTTCAAACCCGCACATTAATTAAAACTATAAAATATCAAGTTTGACCCCTTATAGCTGGTGAACTGTAATGATTCGAAATCATTGAATCAGTATTTAAAACTTGTAATTATACACTTGTTAAAATTGTGCAGTATAATGCTGATGGTCGGATGACCTTGAAGAGTTCTTGTACTCTCTTTGATGTTGTAAAACAGTGTAATCTTACTATTCACTTATTGAAGACAAGTGTAGTCTTTATGAAATTTTCGTGAATATTGTATGGAAAATAAACATTGGTTAGCAGAAGTTTGGAACGAATCAAAATACTATTTTTATTGATTAGTATTATCTATAAAACTATTTTTGATCCTTATTTAGTGAATGTTATAGTATATTATGTTTCAAATAAATTTCTCTACCCTTGAAAGCTAAATATAACAATTTTCAGGATTGAACATATAATTACCTGACTTTAACCTCTCAATTTTAAATTTACTGACTTTTCCAGGTTGGTTTTCCATATTTTCTCTGACTGGTCACAAATATAAATAATAAGTTATGTAATCTATGCGATGTTTGCACTCACTTTAAAAGAAAATGTGATAGTAAAAACATTATATGTAATATATAATATATTATAGCTATATATAATTATAGCTTATATATAGCTAGCCTCCATACCCCCCCCCCCCCCCCCCCCCCCCCGAGTCTTCATTTTTAGAATGTACTCTTGCAGGATCCGGATATGGTAACCCTAGTTGTGTTTTTAAGCACCACGTCTTACTAACCGTTCGAGGTATACGCTGGTGACCCTAGTTCATGGTCCTGTCTAGGTAGCTGAGATATTGCTAATCAGATGTTGCGCTTAGGTTAAATATCGACAAAACTTTTATCAGTTAACGACTTTGTTGGCTACTGGAATGAACACTAAACTATGTTATATGATAGAATCGACTGCCAATGATGGGAGGTTAGGGTTCGAGGTCCAGCCAAGCGTACACAAGGTTTTTTTAAATAGTTTTCCACTCTCCCACCACGCAAATGCGTCTCTAATGCATTATTGTAATTAGTGCATGCGAACAGGTAGTGAGACGCGTTGACAAAAAACAAACAATATTATCTTCTTCCCCTCAATCCCCTCACTCATCACACCAATGGTCTTAGTTGTATGTGTGGCCTTGATGAACCAGGCGCCATTCCTCTCACCCAGTAGCCGTGTTTTGGCGGATACCGGTTCCGCTTGTGCTAAGAATGTCAACTTGTGCCAACATATGAATAGGTCAGGATCCCACACACGTCGTAAGGGATTATGGAGCGTGTCCACTGGTGCTGGGTGAGGGGAGGACCAGGGGCTTGAATTCCGTGTAAAAATTATATTGACAGTGATCCAAACCCACACAGACTTACAAGCTAACTTAACAACATAGATTTTTTGGGGGGTGATTTGGAAGCTATCTTGCATTTTAGCTTGACGCACCTAAACACTCTAGAAAGAGAGGGAAGATGAAAATTCACAAGTCCTTCTGTTTATTTTTTAAAACAATTCCGCTCTTCCTCGCACGAGTATAAACACTCACGCTATTATTATTATTATTATTATTATTATTATTATTATTATTATTATTATTATTCAGCACCGCATTTTACTACCCATTCGGGTTATACGTTTAATTAGTACCAATTACGTTACTGGGTTAGGAATTTGAAAGGTTTAATTTAGAGGAAGTGAGCCCAAATTTATATGGAGGGAGAGTGGAAAACCATTTAGGAAAAAAAAACCTCCAGTTCACTTGAGCGTGATTCGAGCTTCAATATCCCCGTACTCGGCAGCCTAGCTCAACACGAAACTAGTGCGTTAGCTAAATGAGCCACCGAGGCGGGTCTCACTCTATTATTTGAAGTTTTACAATATAGACTTTCAATTCAAAATTATATTTTTCTTGGTTTCCTATTAAATATAGCCCCTATACATTTGTTTCAAAGGACGTGTTAAATCTACATCCTGGAAGGAAGATTCCTACTGGATATTTTCGGGAGAAAATTAAATTTAATGAGCTGTAGACGATTTTAAAAATAACCTTTAAAAAACTATTTCAAGATAAAAAAAACAAACTGTATGACCCTGTAACCAGCTCCCTAAGTTCCTGAGCTAAGATTGACCTCTGTGTGACCTCTAGCCAGGTCCCTGTCTCCCAGAGCTACGACTGACCTCTGTGTGACCTCTAGTCAGGTCCCTGTCTCCCAGAGCTACGACTGACCTCTGTGTGACCTCTAGCCAGGTCCTTGTCTCCCAGAGCTACGACTGACCTCTGTGTGACCTCTAGTCAGGTCCCTGTCTCCCAGAGCTACGACTGACCTCTGTGTGACCTCTAGCTAGGTCCTTGTCTCCCAGAGCTACGACTGACCTCTGTGTGACCTCTAGTCAGGTCCTTGTCTCCCAGAGCTACGACTGACCTCTATGTGACCTCTAGCCAGGTCCCTGTCTCCAGAGCTACGACTGACCTCTTTGTGACCTCTAGCCAGGTCCCTGTCTCCCAGAGCTACGACTGACCTCTGTGTGACCCTGACGAGAGACACGTGACGACGACACCTCAATGTGTGTGCTACGAGGAGAAGCTTGTTAGGACGTCGTTAAATTCCCACGACGTTCGTTATAGGTCTCAAGTCACAACCGGCGCCGGAGAGTTTGGTTTCATTATAACAATTTAGTCAGAGGGTCAAGGAGGGTGAGGGTGTGAAATGTACAAACTGCCGTCTTCAAAGGATGCGAGTAGAGCGTGGAGAAGTTGTCTTGACCAATCTAGGATTGTGTTTATTCCTAGCAGACCTTCCTTGATCGATGTCCTAAGGCAGCGTTGTTCAAACAAGGAAAGTGGTCCATGGATATCACACATTGGGCCGTGTGTTGTGTAGGTCTACTATAGATACCTTCCTAATCCTGAACTCGTAGACTAATTCGTTAAATGACCCTTGTGTTTAAACGTGGGAGTTTTTAAAAAAAAAATCTCGAGTTAAAAGAGAATTGCGTTTTCCCTTGACGGGCGAGGTTGTAAGAGCCAATAAACCAGGCATTGGGATGGGGTCAGGGCACGTGGTCCAATTTGACCTCAGGGTGTGTGATGAAATGTTCAGGGTGGCCCCACAGGGGGTATTTAGCCTGCTCTCCTGCGACTAGTCCGGCACACAGGTATGGTTTGTGTACACTTCCCTCTAATTACTATCGTACTGGATTGGCTTCCATAGGGAAAGCACCCGCTTAAGTTTCGTTCTCCAAGGTCATATTACCTGCTTCGGTGGCCACATGATCTAAGGCGTCTCTCTCATGTTGGACTAGACTGCTGATAAAGGAGAGATCGGGGTTTGAATCCCGGTTAAGTGTACTGAGAGTGGTTCTTTACAAAATGGTTTTCCACTCTACCTCCACGTAAATTCAGGTACACTTCCTTTCAATTCAACCTTCCTCCTCTTAACTCATTAACATAATTAGTACATATGCTTATAACCTGAACAGGTAGTAAGACGTGGCGACAAAATAAAACGGAACTGAGTGTTGTTCCTGTTCTAGATTTAAGTTAGTCTGTAAGTTATATATTGACATGATCACTTGGTTCAGAAACCCCTTCAATTATTTATGAAAAAATAAAACTTTGTTTCTTGAATATCTTGCTTCAATCCCAGCAAGTACCCAACTATTATTTTATCGTCATTCCTACTTCTTACACGAGGGCTATAAACGACATAACCCTAAGTTGAGATGAGGAGGGTATCTTAGAATAAATGCATCAGATTTAGCTAGGATAGGGGATGGGAAAACCATACGGATATACATCATGTGGAGAATAACCCCCTAGTACACTCTACCAAGAGTCAAACCTCAACCTCCATCGTCATCGGAAATTCAATCTGTAGTGAGCTTGACGACTTAAACCGTGTTGTCGTGCCTACACTTTGGAAGCCACTTTTGTGACGTGGGATCACGATGTTCCGGGTACAGGGCTGTCGTTATTTCGCGTCACTACTTTGGATGTCAATATTATAATGATGATGTCGATATTATTATCAGGCTAAGATTGAAATCAATCAAGTAATCTTAATGAAGTATTTATTTAACGTCATTACTACACTGAACAAGGCGATCACGTGATCTGATATCGCACGTGATACTATTTCACTTCATAGGGAACTAGGATGACTAAAATTTGACCTTCGATTGAGACTGGCGTGGAATATTTACGGTCCCGAATAAGATTCGGTGAATTTAATGAAAAATATGTTTTCTCTTGACGGCGATTAATAAGCAAGTGACGACATCTGAGCTTTTTCCAAAAGGATTGTTTACGAAGACTTGGCTTCTAGAACATTCTCTAAGAAACGGAATGCAGCCGTCTTTTGTCCCTCCTCCCTTGTCTCCTGAGAAGATTTCACCTGGGTGGCTGACAGACACAGAAGGATGCTGCACCACGCAGACATTTAGTGCTAAATATAGTGTTAAGGGAATTTTGAATATTATCTTATTAGATCTGATTGATTATCTCTAGTAATTAATCAAAGGGACGTATAAAATATAATAATTACGATGCGATGGAGGTGAGGTTTCCTGGTGAAGAAAAGCAAAGGTACAGGAAAAGGCACCAAAGGAAAATATAAATCAATGAATACATAAGATTAGAAGTTAAATTAAGAAAGCCGCAATCACTCTCGTGAAATTTTGAACTTCTTTGTAGCGTCCGTCCCATGAGGGACACTTTAATCCCACCCTCCAAATCCCTTAAATTCCTCCCCAACACGCGACAAGGTCACGAGGATCTTGGGGGTGATATATAGAAGTTAGTAACGTCCACAAACAACCCCGACAATTTATTGGGGACTCGAGCGTTGTTCCTTGCCTCGACCGGAAGTGAGGCAAGGGTGGACACTGACATCCGGTTGGGTAGCGAGGGACAAACCTACTGGGCAGAGGTTCACGTGCCAACCTCGATCAATGTTGGCGTGTGGGCAAGGCATAGTTCTCGGTGGTTGGGGTTGCATCCCGTCCTGGTATAGTGAGGGGTAGGTTTTTTTTAAATGATTTACCACGTTCTTCTTGTCTATATCCCTTCCAGCCTGCCTACTTGGAGCTCTCCTTGTCTCTATCCCTTCCAGCCTGCCTACTTGGAGCTCTCCTTGTCTCTATCCCTTCCAGCCTGCCTACTTGGAGCTCTCCTTGTCTCTATCCCTTCCAGCCTGCCTACTTGGAGCTCTCCTTGTCTCTATCCCTTCCAGCCTGCCTACCTTGGAGCTCTCCTTGTCTCTATTCCTTCCAGCCTGCTTACCTTGGAGCTCTCCTTGTCTCTATTCCTTCCAGCCTGCCTACCTTGGAGCTCTCCTTGTCTCTATTCCTTCCAGCCTGCTTACCTTGGAGCTCTCCTTATCTCTATCCCTTCCAGCCTGCTTACCTTGGAGCTCTCCTTGTCTATATCCCTTCCAGCCTGCTTACCTTGGAGCTCTCCTTGACTCTATGATGCTAAGATAATCTTCCGGGAGATAGCAAAGAAGACGCCCAAGATTCCCAAATCTCTCCTGGAAACTACACTGGATATCATCTCTGAGGGAACTACATGGTTACTATTGGGGAACAATGTTATCATTCTCTCGTTTTCGTGTGATCAATATATCTTCACATTTAAGATGCAACGTTGGTTAGTCGATGTTGCCAGTGGCTCCATACTACCCCAGCACACCACCTTCAGACATAAATAACTGAGAGCGAGGAGATTTGGCAACAGGTAACTGAGCGCGAGGAGATTTGGCAACAGGTAACTGAGAGCGAGGAGATTTGGCAACAGGTAACTGAGCGCGAGGAGATTTGGCAACAGGTAACTGAGAGCGAGGAGTTTTGGCAACAGGTAACTGAGAGCGAGGAGATTTGGCAACAGGTAACTGAGAGCGAGGAGTTTTGGCAACAGGTAACTGAGAGCGAGGAGATTTGGCAACAGGTAACTGAGAGCGAGGAGTTTTGGCAACAGGTAACTGAGAGCGAGGAGTTTTGGCAACAGGTAACTGAGAGCGAGGAGATTTGGCAACAGGTAACTGAGAGCGAAGAGATTTGGCAACAGGTAACTGAAAGCGAGGAGATTTGGCAACAGGTAACTGAGAGCGAGGAGATTTGGCAACAGGTAACTGAGAGCGAGGAGTTTTGGCAACAGGTAACTGAGAGCGAGGAGATTTGGCAACAGGTAACTGAGAGCGAGGAGATTTGGCAACAGGTAACTGAGAGCGAGGAGATTTGGCAACAGGTAACTGAGAGCGAGGAGATTTGGCAACAGGTAACTGAGAGCGAGGAGATTTGGCAACAGGTAACTGAGAGCGAGGAGATTTGGCAAAGGTAACTGAGAGCGAGGAGTTTTGGCAACAGGTAACTGAGAGCGAAGAGATTTAGCAACAGGTAACTGAGAGCGAGGAGATTTGGCAACAGGTAACTGAGAGCGAGGAGTTTTGGCAACAGGTAACTGAGAAAGAGAGCAAGTGTAAAGCTTTACTCCTGTCTCTCCCTCAACAATGATATTGGGTGTAACTTCTCCTTGCCTGGAACTCTTTGCGCCATCTTCCCACGAGTACTTCAAAACAATTAGATTACTTGAAGAATGGCAAGAATTATTTCATGTTTTTACCATTTATACTCTCTTAAGATTTATTTTGGATTTCAAGTTGAAATGAAACCAATTATTTCCCTTTGGATTTGATGTTGACACTTTTCCTTGGGGCTAAATTCAAACAGAAAACAAATGAATACTATATTCAGTGTGCGTTTATTATATTCATAGAAAATAGACGTTATTCACTTAGTTTAAGACGTCAGTCACGCAATAAATGTAAAAAAAACATATACTTACTTCATCCTAAGTCCAAAGAATGTTCTATATCTAACAAATAATTTGTTAAATTTGGTCAAAACATTTGGCAGTAATCGTGGACAACACATACAAACAGACTAAAATGCCAAACAGTCCGCTCGGTCAATGATTTAAATAACTATACAAACCCTCATCGACGGATAAAAGCAGATTGATGTCTTAAATAAAGCCATTACATTACAAGAGCATTTACGTTTTAATTAAAGGGCCCCCGCATATTGTTCCCGTGCTCTGAAATAGCTAAAATTATAACTACGTGTTTTAGAGATTTATTTATTTTTAATCAATTTCTGCCAACTAAGTTGTTTCTTGTGCTGTATTTAACAAACTGTGATAGTTCGAAACTTTAACTCGGTCAATCGATAGAGCTGCATTTAATGATTTAAGACTAGAAAAATCAATTTTCGAAAAAATAAGAAATAATAATATTAGCACCGCGTCTTACTACCCGTTCGGGTTATACGCTTTAAGTACTAATTACGCTAATGGATTAATAATTGGGAAGGTTGAATTAGAGGAAGTGAACCCGCATTTGCGTGGAGGGAGAGTGGAAAACCATTTAGGAAAACAACCCCCAGTTCACCCGACCGAGATTCGAACCTCGATCTCCCCGTCCTCAGCAGTCGAGCTCAACACGACAAGCGCGTTAGCCAACTACGCCACCGAGGTGGGTCGGAAAAATAAGATAATGTTATTACTTAATGGGAGAATAATATATATATTAGTGAATTCCTGTTCTGGGTTTTGGATGGTGTTCTTGTGCTCAAATTAATCTTATAAATGTATCTTTAATAAATACTGTATAGCTACCATAGAATGTGCCCAGGTATGAATAGGCAAAATCGTTACTATGCGGGACTGCTGTTACCACTGTGTCGTTAGACCACACATTAGCAAGCATACTGTGTGGGACTGCTGTTGCCCCTTTGTGTCGTTAGACCACACATCTAACAAGCATACTGTGCGGGACTGCTGTTACCCCTGTGTCGTTAGACAACACATCTAGCAAGCATACTGTGTGGGACTGCTGTTACCCCTGTGTCGTTAGACAACACATCTAACAAGATATTGTGGGGACTGCTGTTACCCCTGTGTCGTTAGACAACAACACCTAACAAGAATACTGTGCGGGACTTCTGTTACCCCTGTGTCGTTAGACAACACATCTAACAAGAATACTGTGCGGGACTGCTGTTGCTCCTGTGTCGTTAGACAACACATCTAACAGGAATACTGTGTGGGACTGCTGTTACCCCTGTGTCGTTAGACAACACATCTAACAAGAATACTGTGCGGGACTTCTGTTACCCCTGTGTCGTTAAACAACACATCTAACAAGAATACTGTGCGGGACTGCTGTTGCCCCTGTGTCGTTAGACAACACATATAACAGGAATACTGTGTGGGACTGCTGTTGCCCCTGTGTCGTTAGACAACACATCTAACAGGAATATTGTGCGGGACTGCTGTTACCCCTGTGTCGTTAGACAACACATCTAACAAGAATACTGTGCGGGACTGCTGTTACCCCTGTGTCGTTAGACAACACATCTAACAAGAATACTGTGCGGGACTGCTGTTACCCCTGTGTCGTTAGACAACACATCTAACAGGAATACTGTGCGGGACTGCTGTTACCCCTGTGTCGTTAGACAACACATCTAACAGGAATATTGTGCGGGACTGCTGTTACCCCTGTGTCGTTAGACAACACATTTAACAAGAATATTGTGTGGGACTGCTGTTACCCCTGTGTCGTTAGACAACACATCTAGCAAGAATACTGTGCGGGACTGCTGTTGCCCCTGTGTCGTTAGACAACACATCTAACAGGAATACTGTGCGGGACTGCTGTTACCCCTGTGTCGTTAGACAACACATCTAACAGGAATATTGTGCGGGACTGCTGTTACCCCTGTGTCGTTAGACAACACATTTAACAAGAATATTGTGTGGGACTGCTGTTACCCCTGTGTCGTTAGACAACACATCTAGCAAGAATACTGTGCGGGACTGCTGTTACCCCTGTGTCGTTAGACAACACATCTAACAGGAATACTGTGTGGGACTGCTGTTACCCCTGTGTCGTTAGACAACACATCTAACAGGAATATTGTGCGGGACTGCTGTTACCCCTGTGTCGTTAGACAACACATTTAACAAGAATATTGTGTGGGACTGCTGTTACCCCTGTGTCGTTAGACAACACATCTAACAAGAATACTGTGCGGGACTGCTGTTGCCCCTGTGTCGTTAGACAACACATCTAACAGGAATACTGTGCGGGACTGCTGTTACCCCTGTGTCGTTAGACAACACATCTAACAGGAATATTGTGCGGGACTGCTGTTACCCCTGTGTCGTTAGACAACACATTTAACAAGAATATTGTGTGGGACTGCTGTTGCCCCTGTGTCGTTAGACAACACATCTAACAAGAATACTGTGCGGGACTGCTGTTACCCCTGTGTCGTTAGACAACACATCTAACAGGAATATTGTGCGGGACTGCTGTAACCCCTGTGTCGTTAGACAACACATTTAACAAGAATATTGTGTGGGACTGCTGTTGCCCCTGTGTCGTTAGACAACACATCTAACAGGAATACTGTGCGGGACTGCTGTTACCCCTGTGTCGTTAGACAACATATCTAACAAGAATATTGTGCGGGACTGCTGTTACCCCTGTGTCGTTAGACAACACATCTAACAAGAATATTGTGCGGGACTGCTGCTACCCCTGTGTCGTTAGACAACACATCTAACAAGAATATTGTGTGGGACTGCTGTTACCCCTGTGTCGTTAGACAACACATCTAACAGGAATATTGTGCGGGACTGCTGCTACCCCTGTGTCGTTAGACAACACATCTAACAGGAATACTGTGTGGGACTGCTGTTACCCCTGTGTCGTTAGACAACACATCTAACAAGAATATTGTGCGGGACTGCTGATACCCCTGTGTCGTTAGACAACACATCTAACAAGAATATTGTGTGGGACTGCTGTTACCCCTGTGTCGTTAGACAACACATCTAACAAGAATATTGTGTGGGACTGCTGTTACCCCTGTGTCGTTAGACAACACATCTAACAAGAATATTGTGTGGGACTGCTGCTACCCCTGTGTCGTTAGACAACACATCTAACAGGAATACTGTGTGGGACTGCTGTTACCCCTGTGTCGTTAGACAACACATCTAACAAGAATATTGTGCGGGACTGCTGCTACCCCTGTGTCGTTAGACAACACATCTAACAAGAATATTGTGTGGGACTGCTGTTACCCCTGTGTCGTTAGACAACACATCTAACAAGAATATTGTGTGGGACTGCTGCTACCCTGTGTCGTTAGACAACACATCTAACAAGAATATTGTGTGGGACTGCTGTTACCCCTGTGTCGTTAGACAACACATCTAACAAGAATATTGTGCGGTACTGCTGTTACCCCTGTGTCGTTAGACAACACATCTAACAAGAATATTGTGCGGGACTGCTGCTACCCCTGTGTCGTTAGACAACACATCTAACAAGAATATTGTGCGGGACTGCTGCTACCCCTGTGTCGTTAGACAACACATCTAACAAGAATATTGTGTGGGACTGCTGTTACCCCTGTGTCGTTAGACAACACATCTAACAGGAATATTGTGCGGGACTGCTGCTACCCCTGTGTCGTTAGACAACACATCTAACAGGAATACTGTGTGGGACTGCTGTTACCCCTGTGTCGTTAGACAACACATCTAACAAGAATATTGTGTGGGACTGCTGTTACCCCTGGGACTGCTGAGCACATTGACCAGAGTGCACCTAGTATTAAACTGAGGAGGACGTTACATGGCAATAACCTTCCCTCAGCGGTAAATCTTCTTAATTTTATAATGTGAAACAGTTACTCTTACGGAACATTGAACCCCTCCCTCATTTTACCAACCCCCATTCCTCGCGGTATGACGTGCGGTTGTTTTAATTCCTCCCCCCCCACCCCATATCCCTGATCATTCTTCGAGTCCCTGTCATTTACCGGTGTTTATGACGTCATAAAGATGGTCGCTATCACGTGTTTTAACAGCCAATCAAGTTTATCACCGTATCAAGGTCCCGGTTCGATGCTAGAAAGACAACAAACCTCGTAGTTAATGTTATTGGGTGGGTTGTTTTGGGTGCTGTAACTGCCAGGAAAGGGGGGGGGGGGGTGATGAAGGTTGGGTCACACCGCCCACCATACCTTATGTCCGCTACAATTTAATCCAGCTGGTCAATCAAGATTTAGCCCGTGGTGTCCATCACTTTTTAATCTATCTTTCCTTTAAAGATTTAATCCAATGTAACATTCAATAATTAATCCATCGTGTCCATAACTATTTAATACGTTTGTGTTCATCAAGTTTTAATCTGTCAAAACCTTGAATTTCCTCTGTTTGTCTTTTTACATGTCCTACCATTATTTACAAATTTATTTTTTCTCCATTTATGTTTTCTCTTTTAGAAAGTTGCATAGCCTGTTTCACACTCCTCCCTGATGATTTCCGATAGAATGAAACCTAGGTCGGGGGATTGGGCGGTAACAATAGATCTTAAAGAGTCAGCTATTACCTCTTTGTCCAATGGCAGCAATATAAAGTGTAAACTGTGGTCTTCTGTTCATTGGAAAATCCATCTTGTGTGTTCGTTCCTTTTATTTGTTTCTATTCAACTTTCCTGTACCTTCTTCTAAGTATAATAAAACCTTTAAAATGTCATGTTTTAGTTCTTAGTGTTTAATCTTAGTTTTAGTCTTAATTCTTTATATTACAAACGTTTTTTCTTCAAGTTTCAATACTTTATGTTAGTAACTATTTAATCCGTCGTGTCTATCAAGTTTTAATCTGGCATAACCTTTGTAACTTAATACGCAATGTGCATAATGTTAAATCTGTCATGTTTTTTATTATTCATGTATATATAACGGTTTAATCCGTTGTGTCTATAATTATTTAATCTGTTTTGCCTTTAACTATATATTCTGTCATGTGTATAATTATTTAATCTGTATCATCAGTATGTTTTGACAGCAGTAGCTCTCTAGTGTCAGTTCTGTGCAGAGCGGAAACTGTCAGTATTACATCTTGACATCTGAGTGTTGTGGTTGGTGAAACGAAGCTGCCACTGGATTGACAGGTAGTGTCTGTCAGGACATGCGGTGAGGCTGTCAGCCTTGGGACGTACTATGTAAATCTCACTCCGTCCTTGACTAAACCTTCATTTTATTACGAATAGAGAATTGTAAGAAACAGTTGTTATCTGATAGTAAATACTTAATATTTACATGTTGTTGCCAACACAATGTGTTTCCCTGTAACTATAAATAATAATAATAATAATAATAATAATATAATAATAATAATAATAATCATTATTATTATTATTATTATTATTATCATTATTATTATTATTATTATTTATTATTATTATCACCGTGCCTTACTACCCATTCAGGTTATACACACTTACGCTAATGT
The DNA here is from genome assembly GCA_039000515.1 of Timema cristinae. Classification (NCBI taxonomy): domain Eukaryota; kingdom Metazoa; phylum Arthropoda; class Insecta; order Phasmatodea; family Timematidae; genus Timema; species Timema cristinae. The sequence goes on along the minus strand of JBCFYV010001295.1, from coordinate 65,394 downwards.
GTAATGGTAGGGTGATTGTGAGATGAAATGACGGACCTACAGTTTAACGTGGAATCCGAACCACGGTGGAGGCCTGGCATTCCCCACATTCACAAGATGTCTTGTCAGAGGTGAAGGAAGGGTTTGGTAATCAGATAAATCTGTGCCGGGAGCAAGGATTGAACCCCTGACCTCCAGCACAGAAGTCCGACACCTCACCCCTAGATCACCAGGTCGCCCAATACAAATAATTACATTGTATATCACGTGATATACATCAGTTTAATAAATGAATATTTGATTAAACTCATTCAACTGTAATTTAAAATTCTAGAAAATACTGTATTCCTGTATTCTCCGGTTAATCCAAACAACCCTCGGTTTCAATTAGTTAGGATTAACCAGGTTCTAATGTCGTTAGTTGAATTTTGAGAGAAAAATCATTTATTGCAACTTGTGGTATTATGTGGACACACGCGGTATAATTTGTTCACTGATTGGACGACAAAAGATGTCGTCAACAGACCTACACTTCCTGGATACGCGACGCCACCAGCTGAGGACATCTTGTCTGTTAGTCTCACGTGACGCCGGTAGATGTCTTCCGGGTTTATTTTATCGACGATGTCCACCCTAACAAGAGCCAAACTGACACGTAACGAACCGACATTACGTTGGGGGAGGACGATATCTTCACGCAAATCACCAAAACAACACAATGGCGGGGAAGAAGGAAAAATAAAGAAAAGGGGGAAAGAGTCCTTTGGTAAAAATAATTGGTCCCTACTTTTGTCGGACAGTTTATCTCTAAACGCGACACAGTGCATGATAAGACTTGAGAGGCGGGTTGTAGACTAAATAAAACTAGCTCAATAAAGGGGTAGAGTGTAATTAGGGGGACTGGAAAAACTAGCCAGAGATAGGAATAAGTGGCGTACTTTTGTAAAGTCGGTAATAAGCTGTCAAGTTCCTAATGTCATAGAGTAAGTAAGTAAATAAGAACATGTTGATACTCTTAACCTCCATTTTGTCGTGAGTCATATTCTGAAATAACAATCCTCTTCTTAGATAACGCTGGATTTCTGGACTCATTCGTGTCTCAACGCTCGTGCAGGCGGCCAGCCGGTCTCTTAAAGACATTTAAATACCAAGGAATGCAAGTAACTGGACAGTTGGTACCAAGCTCCCCTTCATTAGGTACGGGATTAACGTCCTTGAATTTTGGTCGCTGTGTTTGCCTTTTAAAAACTCAAGTGTATTAAGAACAGGGTGTGAAATGCAGTTTAAGACTGTTTTAAAAATTACTAGTACTACTTTCATCTATTCATACATCAAGCTATGTGATATGCAACTGTCATTTTTTTGATCGATAGTGCAAATAGCATATTTATTAAACACCGGTATGTGATTACCAATCATATTCGTAGAATGGTTACAATGATGAATGAAAAATAAATGGTACGAGGCACCGCACAGATTCTCCCTATCCTTTACATAAAAATGGAGAAATCTACTTAAAACTCGTAAGACATTGTTGCAGAAACATTATGGAGAAAATACCATTATAGTTTAACCAAAGAGCACAAATGAAATAATATAAACTACACTCGTACATAAACATTGAGAAAGAGGAACATCTCTGTCCTCCAAAGAGCGTAAATGAAATAAAATAGACCACAGTCGTACAGAAACATTGAGAAAAGAGGAACATCTCTCTACTCCAAAGAGCGTAACAATCATTTCGCCCATTTCCAAGACCTCTATATAAATAATATATTTGCTTATATCTTGGAAACTATTAGGTTTATATTTTTTAAATATTTTTTTATGTTTTAAATTCCTACAACTTTATAAATATAAGTTAATTTCTGTATCAAAATGGGAGACATCCGCTTAAGTAAAGTACCTCTCTTGCAAGTCAATTTCTCGTTAGTATCAATAATTGTTACATTTTGTTTGTTATTATTATTATTATTATTATTATTATTATTAACACCGAGTCTTACTACCCGTTCGGGTTATACGCACTTACGCTAATGTGTAATGGTAAGGTGATTGTGAGATGAAATGAAGGACCTACAGTTTAACGTGGAATCCGAACCACGGAGGAGGCCTGGCATTCCCCACATTCACAAGATGTCTTGTCAGAGGTGTAGGAAGGATTTGGAAATCAGATAAATCTGTGCCGGGACTGAGGATTGAACCCCGGCCGCCAGCATAGAAGTCCGACACCTTGCCCCTAGACCACCAGGTCACCTTTTGTTTGTTATTTTAAACAATACCCATATATGAATTTTAACTAAAATCGTTCGAGAAAATTTTAAGAAAATCTATATTCCCTATTTTATCCCTAAATTAAACTACCCTTAATTTTTAGGGTTGAATAGATAAGCGCTTCTGGATAACCTTAAAAGTTTTAGCCTGATCGGTAACATGGTTATAACTCGAGGCCCAGACAGAAAGAAGGCATCACTAAAACCCCACTTTCTGTTTCTATCAAAATCTCGAATTAAATTATTTTTGTCACTCACAAAACATTTCTTTCTCTCCACAGGTGACGAAAGAAAGTAAACATCTGTTTGTATTTTCTAATAATGTCGTCCATAACATGCTCTTGTTGTAGCTACACTAGTACAGAATAATTCTTGCTCTAAAGAAAGAGATTTTGAGTACAGTAAGTATAACGATAATTCGGTAAACGCCTTAACTAATAAACTTTCAATAAATGAATGAATAACGGTCTCTAATTTTATCACATTCTTCTCTGTGAACATTATACCTAACTTGATGATCAACACGATTTCCGATCAATCCTCTCTCTCTCTCTTCGAACTACAACAATGGATGAATTCCGGGAAGTTGGCGGCATTTCCTGTCTGTTTTGCTCCCAGTCCAGCCAACTACCCGAGACTACAATACCTTGTTGGTATGTCTAGTCCCAAGTTTGACATTTAACTGAATGAACCAAAAAAACACCTTCCAGTTGACAGCCGGGAGCTTTTGGTACCGCCGCGTCAGAGAGAAAACTTTTGTTCCATTTTCAAAATGCCACCGGGTCAAGAGAGGGAGGTAGAATAAAGAGGGGGTTAGTTAGAAGTGACATCCCCCCCTCTAACCCTAGTTTATAAACCTTCCTTTTGTTTTAATCTGTTTGCCCTAGAGTTTCTGTATTTAGTCCGTAATTATAAAAGTTTATTTCGGCATTTAATTTATTGTTAGACAACTTGAATATCGCGGAGAATATGCGATTTTCCAGCTATCTAACTAGTTAGCGTATTTATTTTGTTTTATATTAATTAACAACATAACATATTTCAACAATAGTAAACCAACAACAATAATAGTAAACCAACAACAACTAATGTGTTTCACATCCATGAGAAGTTGCGCGCGCAATCAACTCTTCGGTTGGATAGTATCACTCGCCCAAACCATCTGGGAGATGGAAAGTTCTGAAAGGGTGGTATTTTACCGTTGCTTCCAGTACAATATTCTTACGAGTGAGCGCTAAAGAGCCTACCAATTTTGTTGAAATGGTGATCTACAAAATAAATAATAAAGACTGTGAGTACATTACCAGAACTCACCTACAAAAAAAAAAATGTGTTTAGGTAGCGAGTTTTTGAGGTTAAAATACGTTTCCTAGTATATTTGCAATCCCAAACAAGAACAGTGCCATTTCACGGCAAAGTACGATTTCGGTAGTATCGATCAGATTAAGATTAATTTTTTTAATTTAAAACTAATTACATATGAGTTCTGCTATAACTTTATTAAAATATAATATTTTTACATAACCAGTGGGAAAGTGTATACATTGTACGTACTTGATTCTTAATATGAGATCAAATTTCAACCCTCTACCCCACAGAGCAATAAAATATAATAGGTAGCCTAATCCTGCAACAATGTGCCTTGACAGGGGATGGAGTTAACGACAATAAATGAATGGCACGTGTTGTGGTTATTATTGGCTCAAAGTGGGACGCACTCAGTCATTTGTCACGGACTAACTGTCACAGCCAGCACTGCTCTCTAGCGACAGCAAGACAAACTAACCGTACCGCCCTCTGGCTCTAAAGAGGAGACGCTACTATTATTTAACTGTACTTTGTTGCGTTTTTAAAATTGGTCGTGATTATTATAGTGGATAAGAAGTCATTCGAAACCTCCATGAACCACTTAGAGTAAATAAACTTACTTTTTAATCTAAAATGCTTTATAACACTTAATTACTTACTCAATTGCATTAGGAACTCAAAAGTTGATTGTCGCACTTACAAAAAACACCACCTATCTTGAGCTAGTTCTATCCAGTCTACCTCATTACACTCTATCTCTATCTTGAGCTAGTTATACCCAGTCTACCTCATTACACCCCATCCCTATCTTGAGCAAGTTCTATCCAGTCCACCTCATTACACTATAACCCTATCTTGAGCCAGTTCTATCCAGTCCACCTCATTACACTCTAACCCTATCTTGAGCAAGTTCTATCCAGTCCACCTCATTACACTCTAACCCTATCTTGAGCAAGTTCTATCCAGTCCACCTCATTACACTCTAACCCTATCTTGAGCCAGTTCTATCCAGTCCACCTCATTACACTCTAACCCTATCTTCAGCTAGTTCTATCCAGTCCACCTCATTACACTCTAACCCTATCTTGAGCTAGTTCTATCCAGTCCACCTCATTACACTCTAACCCTATCTTGAGCCAGTTCTATCCAGTCCACCTCATTACACTCTAACCCTATCTTGAGCCAGTTCTATCCAGTCCACCTCATTACACTCTAACCCTATCTTGAGCCAGTTCTATCCAGTCCACCTCATTACACTCTAACCCTATCTTGAGCTAGTTCTATCCAGTCCACCTCATTACACCTTATCTATTCCAGGTACATTCTAATGTTATCCTTCCATCTAGGTCTAGGTCTTCCCACATGTCTCTTCCCATTGGGTTTACCCTGAACAAGGTTCTAGAATCTCCCATTCACGCTGCATGTCCTGCCCACCGTATTCTACGACTTGATAGTCATGATCATGTTCTTGTGATGAGTACAGGTTATGTAACCTCCTCCACTCTCCAGTATCCTCCCTTTTTGAACCAAATATCTTCCTAAGCACCTTGTTTTCGAACATCCTAAATTTCTTTTCGTCGTGTAAGGTAAGAGACCACGTTTCACACCCATTGAGAACAGTTGAAACTATTATGTTGTATATTGTGAGTTTTACAACCCTTGACAGCAGGCGAGATGTCAACAACTTACTGACCAAGTAATAGCATAGATTTCCCGACTGTATTATTTTCCTAATCTCCAATCTAATATCGTTATTGGAGGTTAAGATTGATCCTAAATATTTAGACCCATTAACTCTGTCAAATGAATGTTGCTCACAGTAATCTCTAAATTATCGACCTCAATCTGTATTCTTTGTGTGATCATGATTTATAATTAGTCTTTTCAGCGTTAACTTCTAAACCTATTTCCTTACTAACCTCCAATAAAAGTCTGCATTTTATTGCATCAACTTCCTAATTATTACCCAACAAAACTTAATCATCCGCGTATACTAGTAGATAGCTTCATTGTCCCGTTTAATAATAACTTCTCCCTAATCTCCTACATTACCCTAATCTCGTACTCTAAGGCTAGATTAGAAAGTAATGAGGAAAGTTCTTCTTGTTTCAAGCCATTAAGTATCTATAAAGTATCTGATAAATTACATTCAACCCATACCCCGCCACGGGTATCAGTCAAACATACCTCAATTAGCTTGACAAGTTTTTTTTTGTATCTCAAATTTAACTAAAATTCCATATAATTTATTTATTTTATCTGAATTCATATACCTGTGGATAGTTGATTAACCGTCATGTTGTATTACCACTTTTTTTTTTCTAATATTTGTCTAGTAATCAATATCTGATTCTTTTTTATCTATTTCGTCGAAATCCACACTGATGATCCCCAACTATTTCGTCTGCATATCGCGTTAGTCTCATTAAAATTATATCAAATAAAATGTTATCGCATATTGGTATCGGTGAGATACCTCTATATTCATTATACTCAGTTTCATCCCCTTTTTCGAAAATGGGTATTATAATACCTTATTTCCATTTTTGTGGTAATATCTCATGGCTCCATATGGAACACAGCAATTTATGAATTTCTTTTACCAATACTGGACAATCGGATACTTTTCGTGTGAAAAAGCGAAGGTGCTGCACTCTACGGCCCGGTGTTGCGAATCATCTGAGTTAACATAGACTGCAATAGTTATATTATGTAAATGATTTAAAAATTATATTTTTCTGATATAATTATAATTAATTAATATCCCAAATAATATGGCTGGTGGTATCTGTGCGATATATAATTGCTACAATCACAGCACTTCAAACGGCTCTAAATCGTATTTTAGATTTCCAAGAGACATCACCATGTAGGTTGACTTTGTCTGCATTTTAGATTACAAACTGTATGTATTACTTTGTATTGTAACGTGGGGCGCACGTGACCTGGGAGGGTCACAGGCCGTTCACACGTGAAAGTGTGAACCACGAGTTCTTTTAGAGATATTGGGGTAGGCTGCTGACCAAACACGAATGAAAATGCCCACGGAATATTCAAGGTTTTGATTATTAAAATTACCACTTACATACACACTCTGATTAACTGTATATCTAAATTAATTATAACTAAACAAGTAATTAAGTAAAATAAAAAGAGCCTTATTCAAGTCTGTAACTTAATTAAACTAATAGAGCACACAGAGATGTAAGTAAATTGAATAAACAAATTAACAACTATAAAACACCTAATAACTACTCAAATATTTAAAAACAGTCACAAAAATGTTCATTAACACAGTAGTTCACAATAACAACAAATGTCACTTGTCTCACATACGATACACGGCGGTGACCCGATATACACAAACGCCGGATTCGCTGACCCACCCGCGGACACGCCGACCTGCTCGCTGGTCACTCTAGCTCACACAATGTACACACCGGTCCACACACTCGCACTGGGGACTCCCGTACTTATTAGTCGAGAACCAAGAACCGAATACACATGGCTATCGCTTAGCGTGTTTATATAGGGGTGGTGACAGCTGTGGGGTCTGGAATCCTCTATTTCTAGAATTAAAAGGCCACAATAAAAAGGACCCAGACCCCTTCATACTTGTCTCCGTCCTCCCCCTGACCGCTTTAATCCCCCAGTCAAGTGAGAAGGTCGCTGCCTACCTGCTAGACAAGGAGGGAGACAGAGAACAGGCGCACAGAAACAAGGAGACGCACGCCAGGGTAAACATGAGAGCACGCTGGTCCCACTGTTAGACACTAATCTTGTTACAGTATGGTAGGTTGCGAACATTACTTAGATTTGTATTTGTAAGTTTGTTCACAAAGCCTTTATTATGTACAAAGGTACTAGATTATCAATTTCTCACCAAACAGCTGGGCCACAGGCTGTACATCCCTGGTAAAAGGCGTCTCACTCACAGTAGACTGGTCTGTCGTTAATAGGATTCTAATCCTAGTCTTAACTGTGGGTTGTTTTTCCTAATCAGATCTTCAATCTTCATCCATGCAAGTGCCGGTGTATTTCTTCTAGATTCAACATTTCTCACTATTCGCCTCGGTGGCATAGTTGACTAACGCACTTGTTTCGTGTTGAGCTAGACTGCCAAGGACAGTGGGATGAGGTTTGAATTTCGGTCGGGTGAACTGGGGGTGTTTTTTCCTAAACGGTTTTCCACTCTCCTTTCACGCAAATGTGAACTCACTTCCTCTAAATTCAACCTTCCTAATTCCTAACCCATTAGCGTAATTAGTACTTAAGTGTATAATACTAACGGGTAGTAAGACGTGGTGCCAAACTAAAAAAAAATATCATTCCTAACATGTTAGCAAACATAGCCCATAACAGGTAATGAGATTTGGTGAAATAATATAATTTAGTGAATTTTAAGGTAATAATGTCCTAAACCTACGAAATTTAAACCCTCCCAAAAATTAAATTCTCCCTAAACCTATGAATCTATCTAAAATAAATTGGGGAAGACAAATCAACGTTATTTGCAATGGTTTTAATAATTTTTTAAACTGCTATTGACGGTAACACATTAATACATTAAACTATTTTAATATAATGACTGATATTTATGTATTCTGTTATAATTAACTTTTCATTTGTGGGATTTGAGCTTCGCGGTTAGTATGGAACACCGCACCGCTAGGTAGCAGCACTCTAGCTCTTCGCACTTGCGCCTGTTAATACTTACTATATGACTGTCCAGTATTAGTTTCATAAGGTATTCGCTAATAGCTTATTTGACTTCACTAATACTTAGCTCTGGGACTAGTGGTTCAGCTATGTGTTTCTATACCCTCACCCAATTCGGATCCTTAATGAACATTCAAAATATGTCTGAAGTGTTCCTTACCCTCTACTCAAAACCTCACTCGTATCTGCCATCAGGCTAACATTCTCATCTTTCAAAAAATTAGCCCTAGCCCAAAGACAAGGAATATACCAGACCCACATCCTCCATGTTAAAATGACTGCGATCATTGGAAGAGTTTGAGTCCTTCAACACGGGGATCGCTAGTTGCAATCAAGGAACATTTTAAACATGGTTTCTCTAGAGAGAGGACACAAATAACAATCTCGAGTCAATAGGCCAGCTTCCACAAAGCTAGGTTCAGGTAGAGACCCAACCTCATCTTCACCTATAATCCTACCTCGCAAAGAGCTTACGCAGACTGCACATTACTATTACAATGGCCCCTTTATGACGATCATGTAAAAAGTGCCTGCCAGCTTTGGTTTGGTAACCACGTAGAGCTGTGACCGAGTCACAACATGGAAAGAAAAAGATTGCATGGACTCACCAACTCTGCCTCCATTTGGCTGTTCTACGAGGACACTCACAAACACATCGTCTCACCACCCCGATTGTTTTCAACTGAGACGAGTAGCCGTCAGCGAAGCCACATCTCCAGCTAACCCCACCCCAAGAAAGAATAAATAAAAGACGATATACATGCGCGGATCCGTGTGCGCCTAGCGACAGTGTTCTGGAGTTAACGGCCGGTCGAGCGGCGCGAGATTTGAAATCTCGCCCTGAACACCCGAGATTCTTCTCGAACAGTGCACTCCCCTTCCCCTTTCTCCTACCTTGTTTCCCGCGCTCATGAGAACACGTGACGCTACCTTGGTTGTATATAATGGCAGGACTCTAGTGCCATGACACACATTTCTCCGCATTCTATAGGTGAGGCACTTGGTGTCAACTTTAAATTTAATTTACTTGTATCAAAATTCTGTTTTGAGTAACGATGAATTTAAAATTACGTTTTGGCCGATATTTATTTACAATTTAACTTCATTTATTATATATTGGAACTGCGACTTTTTGTAGAGATCATGGCAGCGCAGTTTGAACTTAGGGATATTATTATTATTCAGATTGACGTATCTCATCCGCTTCACGGATTGTTTTGGGGCTATTTACTCCGCCATGTTTCATGTGCGGGATGCTTAGTTATACCGTACCTTTTGAGTATTTGGGTAAAATCATATTGAACGATCAATGTTACTGTCATTATTGGGGGATTGAATTTGCATTGATCCAAACTTTGTTGGTTAAATCTGGGGTCGCGAGCCCACGCTCTTAGCGTATTAGTATTGTTAATTGCAAGGTTATTCAATTATAATGATGCATCTGTATAATGGATCTTGGTTTCAATTTTTGAGCTTTAGAATAGCTGTGATTGTGACCTTTTTTTGGGAACTCTCTCTTTTTCATAAGTTATTGGGGAGTCGCCAATGGCGAATAGTCAATGCCTAGTGTTTATTGTTAGTTTGAGGGTTATTGTTCCTATATCCAATATTTATCATTATACTCTACGAATTTGTATGGAGGTCAATTTAAATGTTTGTTTATACTGTGGGTACCTACGGCGGCCATCTTATTGCTTGGGGTCGTGCCCCATATCTTTGTTTGTATATGAGTTGTAATGGCCTTATTTTACCTACGCCTAACTCCGGGCTTGTCCCACTCTTTTCTCATTGAGTATTGTTATTGTTATTATTGAATATAAATAAACTCTCTTGTGACCAACCTGACTTTTATTTGGTATATAAATAAAAGGGGAGGTAACAGAGCCGCCCCGAATACAGCCGAGGCCATCCGAGAACAGCCGAGCCTATCCAAACTCAGTCGAAGCTAACAGAGCATAAGCGAATCAACCCGATTATAAGCGGAGCTACCAGAACATAGTCAAGTTTAACCGAACACAAGCAAGGTTCCTTCAGTTGTGAACTCCCTTACATCTAAATTACATAACAAAAACCTTTTCATACGTGATTCACGAATAATGGCAACTCATCTCTCCTTACGTTACATCCGGTCCCAGTATTGTGACCCAAGTGCCTTGGACGCCTGTAAAACAAATATGGATTAAAAACACAACAGAGGTTCAAACTACGGCCTTCTGGGTCAGACAGCGAGGAAGACAACATATGCCTTTAGGCTCCTCGGGCAGGATGGCTGTGATATGAGGGTCGGACGTGTCCTTGTGAGGCATGAAAGGATATTTCCAGAGGGCGAATAAGTCATAAAAAAGTATATGTTTGATATTTTCTCTATGGCTAAAACCCAGCGAGCGCTTCTTTCATCCATCTCGGCTTCTCTCCAGGGAGAGGGAGGGGGATGGATTCTAGTCTATAGCCGCGGACAACCTCATACTATAGGATCGCTCGTATTATCTTGTGAGAATTAGACTGGAACCTAATTAACAAACGGTTACTAAGGGCACGGATTAAAAATAATAACTCAAAGGAGCCAAGCAAGTTTAGAGTTATTTTTAACATTTTTGTTCTTAAATAAACATTTCTAGGAACATTATCAAATACTTTCATTGCTAATTGCTATATACAAATTATATCTTTCAAAGTTTTATTTATTTATCATTAAAACCTGGATAAGCACATACATGTTGCCTTTATAACAATGGAAATATTAAGTAAGCTCCTCAAAACAACGATAGCCTTTAGCTATTGAATTTTTTTTCTTAGGAATATTTGTTAAAAGTAGATAAAGGAAAATGTCATTTTTGAAAACGGCGTCTCTTAATTTCTATTATCATATCGATTGTCATTTAATTGAATGCATTGTGATTGGTTCTACGTAAGCCAATCCGTCCATAGCAATAGTCATTGAGAAATTTAAAGCTTAGCCAACATCTGACGGACTGCTACGGACTACGGATATCTATTCAAAATGGGACACAGCTGTTTTACGGATATGGAATATGTAGATGAGACTTAATGTGTTTCCTGGTTTAAGCTACTTGTCACAATAGTCACTTATAATAGTCTCTCAACACGAGACAATTATGATTACAACCCCGGACCACTCAGTCATGCAGATATTATAATGTTCATGCCTTACCTCGTAAAAAATAGTTGGTTTGGAAAGTGTTAGACCTTACATCGGTGGTTGTCAATATCATATATATTTTTTAATTTCGTAAACAGAATAACGCTACCCGCTTCGGCAGCCTCATGGTCTAAGACATTACTCTCGCAATAGATTGAGCTACCAATGAGTGGGATATCGGCGTTTGAATCCAGGTCGGGTGAATGGAGGGTGGTTTTTCCTAAGTGATAAGCAGTTTTCTTTCCTCTTGTCATGCAATTGTGAGTACACTTCCTTAAAATTTAACCTTACTGATTCATAACACATTAGCGTATAATTAGTAGAGTCTATGAAAAAAAAGAGAGATATATATATATATATATACCCGGTATATGTATGGATTACATGGCTATCCCCAGTAACGCATATATATTTATCCACCACTGTGATATATATATATAAATCCACCACTATGCTCTCTCTCTATATATAGCACATTGGTTTTATATATATGCGCGTGAAACCCGAGTGGTTAGTAAAACGCGGTGCTAAAGAAAATATGAATAATGTTAATTATTCTCTTTTTATAATATTATACTCCACTTTTATCTGAGGATCCATCTTGTATCTCTCGTCCAAAAAGGTCCAAAAAGACTCAATCTCTTATAGGATCTCTTCCAAACGTAACGTATCTGTGCTGCTCGCATGTATAGCTGGCACGCGCATGTTACTGTCGCCCTAGCGGAGGATATATGGACAAAGGCACGCGCACCACGCCATTTCCCGTGGGAGATACAACCACCAATAGAAGAAGTGCTTTTTTTTTTTTTTTTTTTTTTTTTTTTTTGCAAACTGAAAATGTGTCTTTGGAAATAAAAATGTATGCTAAGCTCAAGGTTTATTGACGCTCCGTAAATTCTGGGATGCTAGGAAGTTGGAGGAGTAAAATAGTTAATGGACACATTTAAATAAAATAATGATAATTTAGGTATTTACAAAGCATTAAATTAATAAAGTA